>JAZGTK010000521.1:5336-65288 GCA_036877625.1 Ambastaia sidthimunki
ATATAATCTTAAAAAAAAAAAAATTTGTTAGCTGGGTATGTATGCTTATAAATTCTGCAACTGATGTAACTGGTCTCACCCTGAACTTGTTTTTGATCTTCTACAGATGCTGTTGGAGATCTTGTCTAGTTGCCGTCAGCTCAATGCAAACTTCTCCTTTCCAAACGTACACAAATACTTACGGAGAGACATAAAGAACGAGGGGATGGATCAATGTTCAGTCAATTACAGGATCACAGTTTGCTCTTAGCAGCCACAACACAGGAATACATAAATCAGCTGTTGGGTTTAAGAGTGGCTCAGATTGTTCTACATTAATCCCCTGAAGCCTAGTTTTAAAAGCTGTCTGGCCAGATGGGATACTGGGGTAATCCTGGTATGGGATCACTAGACCAGAGAACAAAATACTGTTGATAAACATAAAAACAGTTTTCCTGCCTGAACTTGTATGAGGACATCACCGTGTCCCACACCTGCAAAAACAAACGTCTTTCAAGGTTTCAAGGTAACACAGATAAAACAGATAAATAAAAAAACGCTCTTAAAGGATTAGTTCACCCCAAAATTAATATTCTGTTATCACTAATAGAGGCCCACTGGTAAATAATGTGAAACATTTGGCACAAACATTGCGGTATTTACGTAAGACAATAACTCTCGAGGGGCTTTTAGACTAATAATTCACACCTACAAGAACCAGGCTTGGAAAAAAACGTAAATAAAATTTACCAGTACAGCAAAGCACATACTGAGAAACCTCATTTTGAGCATCGTGACATTTTACAAAAAAAGATTCAGTTTTAGGGGACAATAAACAAATAAAGTTCATTTTAGATCTTTTAAATCTTCAGCACATCACAGTTCTTTTATTCAGTGTTAGAACGTTTCGGCTGTGTCTCAAACACAAGCACTGCTGGATCAGGGTGTTGACTTCAGCCTTCAAAGACTGAAAGCGCAGTGCAGTGATCTCCCCAGCAAAGCTATTGAGTTAGGCTTTAGATTTATGACCTACGCTATCTGGCCCTGGGACCCAGTGGTTGCTCTGTTCTGTTCTCAGCCGATTTCTCTCCCCAGGACGCATTCTCATCTCAGCCCCACTGGCAGCTTTATGAGCCTCTGGAAAGTAATGCTGGCTGGAGAAATCCCGCCTCCTGACAACAATGGTTAAACGATAAACACAGTCTCGTCCCCTGGTGCGAGAGGCCGGTCTTACAAACATATTGTGTAGAACCGCATCCAGTCCTATCAGGTTTTACAACTGTATCTTCAAGACAATATTAGATTTAGCAATATGGCCTGCAATGGGAGAGCTTAAGAGAACGGCAGCCATCAATACACACATGGACTGCTTATATTCCTCTCTGCCCCCACTGTCAACCCTGCATGAAATACATAGCCAGGCACAAAGGCAATTAAAAGGTCCTGAGCAGCTCTCAGAGGTCACCCATGGTTACAGGCTCTCTGTTGCTGAGGTGACAAATAAAAACGTCCGGGCCATTTGATTGGCTGGCTGTTCTCCTGAAGGGGCTCCCCCAGCACCTTTGCTGTTTTTGTGATGTGTGAAATTACAGCCTGATTAGATCCAACGTTTCTTTCCTGGATGGCAGCTTTTGATGTTTTTGTCCTATCACAGATAATGATGTCAGCTGTGCTGCGGTTGTTTTGTATGTAAATTTAATTTACAGCATCATTTCCATCTTACATTACAGTAACGAACATAGTGAATGATACAGTTACTGTAAAACACTGTAGGGAACCATGAGATGATACATGTGATGGTTTAAAGCATGCACCTGCTGTATTGTGATTCCCATCTAAGCCCTTTATAATCCCAAAGGCCTCTCTTGCTTTATTTAGGTCCCTGTCAACAACACAGAGCCACATAATCAGCACACAGACCCTTACAACATCACAGAATACATTCAAACAACACTGTGATTTTTCTGTCTGGATGTCAAAGTGAAACTCCTTTGGGCTGATTTTAATTAAGGGGTTGGTTTCAAAGAGCCATTCTTCTTTTTGAGACGATATTTTTTGTCTGGAATTTTTATTTTTCGATGCAGTTGAAGCCCACGTATTTATTTACAAAGCTTTTGAGTTTTCTGCAGCCTTACAAAAACAGCATCATGAGAGACTGAGGTGTGTTTACACTGTTGAAAAGTGTTAAAGGGGAAAAAAACAGCTTCATAAAAGCGTAAAAATAGTCTATATGACTTGTTGTGCATAAAAGTATGTGGAAAACATAAAACAGCTTTTTGTGAGAAACAAAACAATTTTTAAGTTGCTATTCAATCACAATATCCACATTTTGTCAATCCACAAATTGGATTGTTCCGGTCAACTCAATAAACCAATAATCCAGTCTCAGCTGTTTCCTAGCTTTTTTGTCATTTTTTAAGCTTGTCTACCCCCATCATCATTCACTTTCGTTATACAGTTAAGAATCACTTTTGAAAACAGGTTTTATCAGAATGTATGTGAGTACATTTTTTTGGTGAACTGTCACTTTAATAGTCTGGGTGAGGCTGAACGTGTGAGCATGGAAATACTCCACAGGCCTTATTGCTGATGACTTCACGCATGGCTGACTTGAGGGGACATGAACAATTTAGGATGTTTTGGAACAGCTTTGTTACATAACCATTTTTTTCAGTGGCTAGATGCTTTGGTTTTTTAAGGAAATCTTATAGTATATTGTTTTTACAAATGTTTAAGACACCAATCCACTCAACTACAGTAAACTTTTTAGACAAGCAAAATTCCTGCTACACCTTTAAAGGCATGTTGGCAGGATTTCTGTTTGTTTGCAGCTGCAGAGGCTGTGCTGCTTAATTAACCCGCTCAGCAGGGTGACGCCTCTCATACTGCATTCCTAAGATAACATTAAGAAAACCAGTTCGGTGAAATGCCATCGTAGCCGGTCTGTCACGACATTTGGTTTTGTCTTCAGAGTTCCACCCACGTGACACTCGTGCTGTATTGACTGTCAGAGGTCGTGGATCACAAGCATGTTTCCTGAGGTGGAGGCGTGTGTCCACCACAATGATCAATAAAATCTTTTAATTTAAACATTTAACTTGGTGGTCTCCCATTTCAACACAGCTGATGCGTATTGGATATTGATGGATTAAATTAAGTTTTTGAAAATTGGGTACTGTCTCTTTAAATGTAACACTAAATGTAAAATAATTTCAAATGTAATTTCAAAAAACAGTACTGATATATATTATATAGGTCTACCTCTCATGCAATCATTTAACTGATATCATTATGATGGGTCAAGTTTTATAATCCTGTTACAGGACCTGGAGTCTCATGACATTACCATGTTTAGTGATCTCTCAGCCCATCTCATAAATCAACCGTTTTATTCTTCGCATACAATTTAACTCACACTAAACCCAGAGTACCAATTAATCCAATCATAGCAAAAGCAGCTGCTTCAGTGGGAGGCTGAGAGCAAAGTAAATAGATTTGTGTGTCTGCACTGATGGGGGGTTGGTAGATCCTCAAACAACAATCTTGACAAACCCCATCTGAAGACTAACAGACTGACTGTAAAAACTGTCAGCCACTGTCCATTTTTGTTTGACTACATGCGAATGCTTTAGTAAATGTTGTGGTTGTTTAATAAATGTATTTTTGGTCAGATTTGTATGTTGTGTCAACAGCAAACGTTATGTAATGTTATTGCTATTGCCGATTCCTGTGTTCAGTTTAAGAATGAATTAAGCTTGAACATCAAGGTTACATCAAACAATGTTCTTTCAGCACCAATGCATTTCCTGCGGGACACTCTCCCCGAACACCAGTGACATCATCATGAGCGCATGGTCTATTAATAGTTTGATAGGGGCTGTTTACTGTTATATCACAGGGAATTAAAACCCTATTATCTAAGATGAGTGTTAGCAGAATATGAATGATATACAGCTTGAAATATTCTTTTAATAAAACTGATTACCAGAAGCTTTTTTCAGTTTCACAGCATGTAATAAAGATGTGATCTCTGAGGCACTAACTGTGTCAAAGCCATCTATAATTTATTAATTCTACAGCATTACAAAAACTATTTACAGCATGTAAAAACAAAAGAAGTATTTCAACTAAAGCTTACAAGTGTGAACAGTGAATCTTAGTGATTCGCTTAAGACTTCGGTTTCACCACTACTACAGTGTGAACGCGTTAAATATGGCCTTTTATTATATCGGCACTGGCGATCAATTTAACATACGCGAGAAAATCGTGACTCCGTGAGGTTCGTCTTAAGGAAAATCAATATGTTGCCAAGCTATGAATCAGTCTCTTTGCTGCTTGAAGACACTAAGAAAAGAAGGCAAGGACGTTGGCTTAAATTCTGTTCATACTAGAGCCTCAATGCCATCACATTTTCCTTGATTACAAAGGGGAGCAGAACAGCAATAACTAAGCATGGAAGCAGTTCAATACTGTGTGACATATAAAGGTTAAATCTGTTTTTTCCTGACCGCTGGGCCATCTCACATTCTCTTCATTCTGGGATTTGCTGCAAAATCCTTCGTTAATACAGGGTCCATTGAGGAGCTTCACATGTGTCCTAAAGATCTCAAAGATGTTTTGCTCATCTTTTCTTTTTGCTGTTCTTCACCATTTTCTTTCTTTTGAGGATCATCTCGTACAGTTTTTCCAAACCAGGCTGTAGCCCCTGCCCATCTACTGCACTGCAACCCTGTACATGATGCAAGGTGGAGGCACTCAGTTCATGCACAGCCAAAACCTTCTCCACATCAGAAACACTTAGAGCAACTGGAAGGTCCTGTTTATTAGCCAATACCAACACCGGCACTCCTTGGTTCTCTGACGTACGCGTGATCTTGTGCAACTCCACCTTAGCCTCCTCCATGCGTTCCTTCTCTGTGGAATCGACAACAAAGACCATGCCGTCGGTGCGGCGTGTGTAGGACTTCCAAAGCGGCCGGAGCTTATCTTGACCACCCACATCCCACACCTGGAAGGTCATGGCACGGCCATTGCCGACTGGAACCTTTATCTTCTCAGTGTTAAATCCCTTGGTTGGGATAGTTTCGACAAATTCCTTAAGCTTTAGTCTATAGAGAAGCGAGGTTTTGCCAGCAGAGTCCAGACCGATGACCACAACATGCAGGGACTGGAAGTTGGGCAGGAATGGTGTGTTGGGGGCAATCTCGGTTAACTGGTTTCCCATGGCAACTTGGTTTCTCACCCTCTTGTAAACAGCAGCAGACTCGTCTACGTTGTTTTAAGTGTTTGGCATTTGCACCTTCTTCAAAGGTACCGCGGGCAGACGGAGGTGCTGTAAGGTTGGAGACACTGTGCTGAACCTAAAGAAAACAAATAAGTTGATTATCACCACAGATACTGGAGCTATTTACAACTCTGCAGTTGTGAAGATTCATTCAGCCAGAGAGAAAATGCGCTGGGCAAAAGCAGTCCAGATAAAAACAGAAGACTTTTAGCAACTAACTTAACAAACTAAAATAAAACGTCTGTACAATAATATATTTAAATTTAAAAAAAAGCTTATGTCCCACAACATTAACTAAATTCTTATATTACAAACAGAAAAGCCTACACAATCAGTATTTAGTATAAAATCACAAATAGACAAAAATACATTTTAATAGCAAATAAAGACTTTACACATAGATTTAAAATGTATGCATGCATACAATTGATATATAGAGTTTGCCCTTTACCTAATCCTCTTACTAAGTCTAAACAGAAATAGACTTCTAAAACAGGGTTATTATCTCCACGTTATCTTTTATCTCACATTAACAATACACGTTATTTCTGCAGATTTATTTCTAACACAACTGAACAAACCATTTTAAAACATATCTAGAATGTACCGTAAACAGTTTTGATCTAACGCAGATTTAAACACACATTCACACTATAAACTTCCTTCAATCACAATCAAAACTATAAAAAACTGCTACCTAAGATCAAGTGAAGTTAAAAATGCTATTAAAGACATCTGTACTTGTTTAAATTAACCAGCTTGGTAAAGGTTACAAACTACACGATGAAACCAAATGTCGCGCAAACAGAGGAGACACCGGGACACGAAAGCCGCAGTACACGAGTATAAACGATGTTGTTTAATCCGTTTTAAGCATTTACATGACTTACCTAATAGGTGTTTATCTTGTAACAGGCAACTTCTCCATTTCTCGCTACAGAAATACAGGCGGCACGTTATCCAAGCGACTTAAAACTGCGATTGTTTTCCAGGGTCCATTTCCCACCGACACCAGCAGCGCGCAGAGATGAAAGTGGATCCGAGCGCGCAAGATCTGGAACAACAATCCCGCATGTGACGTCACACACACGGGTACGAGCCCTGCGCGACTCCCTCTAGCGTTTGATTGTTCGGTATCGTGATCCAATGTCGAGGCTTTGGTTTCGTACAGAAACAGCTCCTCTCCGTGGCGAGCCCGGGGCATCGAAACCGACGTGCAGTAGATCCTGTGCTCCTGTTTCGTTTGATTTCAGGGACCACCGCGGTCACGTAATGTGGAGGAAGAGAAACTAGTGAAGTATAAATAAATGCACGAATGAATAAATGTCAAAATACAGACATAGTACAAATAAAAGTTGGTGCATGGAATACAGCAATTATTTTTAGCCAAGCAAAATGTAATTATGGCGCATTTCGTTAGCAAAGTACTTATTTATTCATTCATTTATACTTTATTTGTAATTTCTTGTCCGCCATACATAAAACATCTAGAGAAAAATCTATAGGCTAATATTAGCAAAAAAGAAAACGACCCGAGGACACAAATACACACCGAAAGGCGGTCCGCTAAATGCTAATCACAAACTTTAACTCTTTTCTGTCTAATAATAAAGTGTTTTTAAATGCACGCTATGTGTTTTGTAAAAGAGGACGGATGACGTAACAGACACGAGGGTCGATGTGGGTGACGACATAATTGTTTCGGTGTTGTGAGAAAGCGAGGCGTTGCTAGGAAACCATCCAGCAGTCCTTTAACGCGTCAGAAAGACACAAAAGTGCTGGGGACGAAATTTCTGCAGGGCAGGTGAACTTGGTAAATCGCTTGATTTTAGACGCTTGTATTTCTTTTACATTTGAATGCATGTTTATTTTCATCTGTCGATGTTACTGAATGAATGTGAATAAACATATTTAATTTTTTTTCTTAAATAAGGACATTATATTACAGTTTGTAAACGCTATACTAGAGGAATGGTCTGGTGGTTTTGGGATTATCCAGAAGGATGTCATGGGACTAACTAGTTGCTATGCAACTAAAACGACGTCTTGTTATTACAATATTGTGGTTATTGCTCTGCTAAATATATTTTGTCCTGCAATCTTTCAACATCAAAATCAGTTCAGTGTTTATTTCTTTATGAGTGGCGTGACAAAGGAAATATCTCAGCATGCGGGTTTGAATTACATTAATCAGGAAACGGTGTCACGTTACTTCGCATTGACTCTGCTCATATATTTCCGTCTCGTTTACAGTGGTGGTGTAATATGTCAGCCATGCACTGGGAAGCCCGTCGCCGCCAACAAGTGCTGGATCGCAGATTATCCGCTAGAGCCAAGCAGGTGGCATTAGTAACGCCTGTACAGATATATATATACCACACATCTGCTTTAATAACTACAGTGCCCAGTTAAAATCTTACACGCCTACATGTTATGCAATGCCCATTGTGTATATTCACCTATTTGGGAAACGGATGAATTTCAGAGTTTGGTTATTTTGCAATGTATCTTCATGCGTATGAGTAACGGATGAATTACAGTTGAATAATTTTTGTATTCTCTTGTAGGAAGAACTTCAAGGCAATAAGGAAGAGCAGTCAGAGACACACAGTGTACCTGCAGGGTCCAACCAGTCTTTAGGTAAAACTTGCATAACATGAAATCTTTGGTTTAAAAAATGAAAAGAAAAACTTACACTGTAATAGTTCTTTAGGGATTGACAGGAAATGCACTTGCAAATGCCAGTGTGCATTTCAACCTGCCACTGAGGAAACTTGTTCTGCCAAGATTCCCAAAAGATACACAGTGAGTACATTACTAAGTATTTCCTTGGAGATGCTGCGGTTAACTGAAACCTGTTTAACCTGTTCATACTGTCTAGTAGGACTGCAGGTTAAACAAGATTCAGAAGAGACAGTGGTTGGACAAACTAATCCATTTGTACAGCTTGCAACAGAAATTGTCATTCTCTGTTTGCTTTTCTGTTAAGAAAAAGTATAAGAATATATTTTGTAAGTGGACATCAGAGACAGATACTGATTGGTTAACGGTTTTATTATTTTGTCCAACTGTTGTATATGCCACAGCGATTATTTTAAGAGTTTTAAGGAGGATATTATTTAATAAAAGCAGCATCCACATGAGATGTGTGCTTTATTTAACCCAGTCCCTGCAGTACTCCCAGCAGTGGTGAAGATGAGGGCCTGGGCACTGGGCACTGTGGGCAGCATCAACGCCACAAACAGATTTAATGTCATTTATAAACAAGAATCAATCATTCCGTTTCACTCTTTACAATCCTAATTAAAACAGAAGTGGGTTGGACAGTTCTGATTTAATCTCTTAGCTCAAGAATTTAACAAAAAAGTAAAAAAAATGGTGATGTGCAACTTTTAAAATAATGTAAACACAAATAAACAAAAGAACAAGAAAATTGTTCTGAATTTCCAGTGTACGTTCATTATTCCACTGACATTTACATAGCATGATTTGATGTTACTGTCAATAATGCTCTATTTAAATGGATGACTGCTGTAATTTAATAAAATAATCCCTTTTAAGCAGGCTTAATATTATTGCATTACTATGAGATTGTGTCAAAGCAGAGGGAACTTATGAGGGATGGTAGAATTCACCCCACAGTCAATATACTCATAGGCATCTGTAGACATCTGCTCTGAATGGGACAAGTACGAGACTTTGATAGTCAATCTGTAAAGAACACAAGGAATCTTGTATTAGCTTCTTTTTTTTGTTTGTTATGTGTAAAAATTGTTTGCAAAGTTTTGAATATTGAATATTCTGTATACTCAAGTATATCTATGACATGTTTCATAAAACACTCTTGACTGTATTGCCAGTGGCTGTCTGCTATTTACAGTCCACTGAGAAAAACGGCTGGTCTGGAATTTGATTTATTATGTATCAGTATCCTAAAATGTATGCATTTAATTCATGCAATGTATTGCAAGGATAAATTCTTGTTTTTTGATGGACGCATTCAACATTAATCAAAGCTGACAACTAACATTCAAAATGGCAGCCAAAATATCATGATATAATAACGTTAAAGAAAGCTTGTACAGACAGTGAGATGTTGCAACATACTTGGAGGATAAAAGTGAAAACTTACTGTAAATGCAAGAATATGGTGTGAATCTGAATGGACTGCGATTTACAGTAATTACTGTAAAAGAAACCATTTATATACATTAGAAAGAGTTCTATGTACATTTTATACAATAAAGACTTTACATGATGTCTACATATACTTAATATAAGTAATTAAGTACTTATATACTTAATACTTAATTAAGAAGTACTTTGGAAAACAATACGCAATAATTAATAGACATCAATTGTAACACGTACAGTATGATTAAGTTTAATTACACAATGATTAAGTATTGATTGTAGTATTACTTACTTAAGGCCTGGGTCATCGATAACAATATCAGATACAACTGTGATCTGTGACAAGGTGAAGGTAAAATAACGTTAAACGTTATCGTAGATTTATTTGTAATTGTCAAGGTTCAAGAGGCTTTATACAAAAACTTACCGTTTTTTGTGATCTAGGAGGCAGTACGGTCACGTTTGAAAACTTGGTCTTGCCGACCACCGTCTCGTAAATCAGTGCCTGTACGTCAAGATCTTCAGTATGTATAGTAACATAGTTCTGATTGGTGATGTTTAGTTTGTTCTGAAGAAAAGATAATATTGTGAGCCTCGGAAAACACAATATGCAACACAAAAGGCAGGTCCTAAAGAGATTAATGGTTAATCCCACATACCGTGACCACCATCTTAACTGTATCTGGAGTGAAGTAGACCATGGATGACTGCAGGTCCACGGGTGACATGTCCATACTCCGCGGAAAGAGGAAAAATAGGATCAGAGAGCAGGACAAAAGGCAAATTCCCACGGATATGCACACATAAAGTTTCCTGTGGGGCAGTAAACAGTGTTATACAGACATCTGAGAACAAAATGAACTGCTAACAGTATAATCGTACTCACAATGAATAGTGAGGTATTGATCTCTGTGAGAAGATACTGGATTCTCTGAGTGCTACTCACGTGTGGTGAGGTTTTAGTCTTTGATCACTGCAAGGAATGACGGCCACAAGTTGGTTCTCCTGACCTGAGTTGTCAAAGGTCATGAAACAGAAGATAAGGAACTGCTAGCTGGTTTTACTTAACAAAATGAGTGTCAGAAGTCACTGAAACTTGCCTCTCGGTATGCGTCCCGTACCCTGGCAGGTAGGGCATCTATCCGACTGTCCTTCCCCATTAACACTGCCGTAGTCCATCCATTTGGAAAGCCTCCGTATGCCTCCATGTTTATTCTGGGTCATACTGATGTATTTCCAGGATAATGTTGAGTCTACTGTGAGCAAAACAATAAGAGACTCATGAATACACTTTATCATTGTGAGGATGACAAAGCTTGTATAGTTTAGTTAAACATTTCTGTACCAAATGGTCCCAAAAATATGTAGGTCTCACTGTAAAATGACAGTAAAATGGCCCTAAAGGACAGTAAAACTCCCAAACAATTAAAGTTTAAACAATTTACAGAGCATTATAAAACAGTGCAATACTTGTATGAGTCTGCAAACCTTTAAATGTACTTAAAATCTTTCAATCACACAGATATTTTAAAACTCAACACAGTTCAGCGTTACTCTCATCAAATTTATCTCAAATATTTAACTAGTATTAAAAAAAGCTAGTACTTAAAAGTAAAAACCTATTAGATTAAACCTAATAACATAATAAAAGTTTAATTCAAGGCAATAAACTGCTACAAACTACACAGATGTTGATATATAATTCATTGATTAGCAAAACATTTTAACACTAATAGTTTCGTATTCATTAAACATAAAGAAAGACGATGTTATTTAGAGCTATTGTGTCAATCTGCAAACATGCACAACAAACAATAATGGACGATGTCTCAAAACCTACTGAACACCCTAAGTAGACAGCATTTGTAGGGTTCACGGACGCATTCAAGCTCACTACGAATCAGATGATGCAGATACTCAATTCACGGCGTTTTGAGACACCTCCTAAACGTTTAAAGGAACTAACACCTTTTTTTCAGAAGGATATATTTATAATACAAACTCACAGCAGGATGACCGTGTGTTTTAAACCACAAAAAAACATGCTGAACCAATTTTTTATTTCCTTTATCAGCAGTCCGTTTCTCCTGCCATGACACCACAATATGCGTTTATGTCAAAAGCCATTAAAAAATTTTCCACCTACCTTGAATTTATCGAAACATGCTGGCTTGCAAACTGAACTTAATCGCTCCTGTCGACTCAAGATATACGCTGTGCAAGTTCTTGAAAACACGCCGCTTTCTTACAGTCTCAGCATATGAAGAGCGTGCAGCTACTTCCCCCTTTAACTATGAACTGCTTGCTGTCGCCACCCTCCGGTTATAACACACAATCCACTCACAGACTCACTTGAACACACTTTATATCTTGTCTTTAACTTATTCTGGGAGACAATTACCAATTAAGGGACAAAAAACAAATAATTCTTGTCAAAAAACATAAATGGACACTCTAGTGTAAACTCCATCTCATTGCTTCATGTCTCAATAATAGTGTAATGTTGTAGCATGTAATTGCATATTAAACTTGTATGTAGATAAATACCCGTTATAATTAATGTACTAACTGGTTTTGATTTTCATAAAATGAAAGCATATAAACATGCACAGAGACACATGAAGAAAATCACAGTGGTTAAAAAAAATCTGTGCTCAGTTCCTGTCTTGTAAGAGGAAGCTGACTAAAGGAATAACTATTATAACCTTTAGAACATTCCACTATTTCAGATGTGTGTACATTAACCAAAAGTTTGTTTTGCTGAACAGAGGCAGATGATTCATGATGATTCAACACACTGCTCATTAGCTAAACCACAGTATTTGTTAACATAATCCATTCAACCAACCACTGATATGGAATGTTTTTATTCACTGTGCTGGACACCAAAAGCCATATTGATAAGCCTTTAGCTCATAGTAACACACTGGTAGCACATGAAAATAACAAAGATGAGCAAAATCAGTGCCTAGTAAAAACGTCAACCAATGTTTTGTTAAGCATGACTGAAAAAATCCATTGCACACTTTCCTATAAGTTTAATAGCCCGACACCTTAATGTGACATTTTATGATTTAGTGTGATTGAAAATAAGATATACAAATATAGAGGTCACTGTTACAAATAACAAATCAACACAGGCGATTTCTTTTTTTAACTTTTCTCTGAGAGGCAAAAGTGTTCAAACAAACCGAAACCCTCAGGACACAGTCTGAAATTATCTTATCAAGCAGTACAAAAGATACCTGAAGCCTTTCTAAGAGAAGTCTATACATGTTAGTAGGGCACAAACACAGATCGAAGACAGCATAAAAACTGCTAAATAAACCGTATGCTGTTACCCCATTCATAATGTCTTATAAACATTAAGCTAAAAGAATACAATCAGGTCATTGCATCATTAGAGCTATTATCAATAGACCCTTTACAAGCGTCCACACTAACAAATAACATCAGACGCATTAAACACACCCACTCCTGCAGAGAATGCTGCAACATGATGAAATCATTTGCAATTCTTTACACTTTGTGGTAACTCGTGTGGGGTTGCCACGGTGATCCCTAGTGTCTTGAGATGTGCCATTCGCTGTCGGTCAACTGGACTAGCTCGTTGACCACATCGAGTAAATTGTAGTGATGTTTTCTTAGCAACCTTTGATTCAGCAGCTGGTTACTGAAGCCCATCTCCTGTAATACAGCCATCAAAGAGGCGTCCTCACAGGCTGGGTCAACGGCAGGCTGCTAAAAGAGCGAAACAAACACTAACATCAGTATGTTTACGGTCACTCACGTGCAAAGTTCAAAGGTCACAAAGAATGACAAAGATCAAAGGAAATGCTATGGGACAAAAGGTGGGAACTGTATGGTGCAACCTTGGGGAATTGTACTAATTGTAATTGTAATTGTATTTGTAATTGTAGTGTGTGTTGTGCACTGGTGAGCAAAGCACCTGAGATGAGCTCTGGCCAGTGAAGAGTGCTTTATAAGCAGACGCAGCCACAGAGAGCGCCCCCTTCACCAGCCCCTCTGTCAGACCACCATTACGCACCCTGCAGAAGAACAGAAGGTTGTGTTATAAGGGTCCTCTCGCAACTGAAGAGATCTTTAGCTGTAAAAGCTATGAAACAAATCAAGCAGGAAAATATCAAGTGTGTTTCACTTGGCTCCACAAAACCACAAAATAACAAAAAGAGAAACAACGGCTGAGTCACTTCCTCTCTTGCTGCAGTCGAACAACTTTAGTAGAAAGTTATTTTAAATGTTAAGTTTATGTAGATGATTTAATAATGTGGCTTTACCTGAGATCCTGGGAGCTGCAGGTCTCAAACGCACTAACAGGAGCGTCCAAATGAGCTGATCGACAACCTGAGGCAAAGCACAGACACAATTCTGTCTCACAAGTCCCACAAGATGGCTTTTACAATACAAAATACAAGTCTTACTAATCACCCAATCTTATCTTCATATGGATAAAACAGACAAGACAATTTTAGTACCATTAATAAATACTCCTGACCAGTGAGGCACCTGTGAACTAGTAGATTCTTGAGATGTTTTTTCATGACTAACAAAACTTAGTCTAAAATAGTTAGTCCGAACTTGTAGTCTAAACTCACCACTTGAGTCATCCTTGGGTTGGTATGTGTTCTCTTCAGAGGTCTCTGGTCCCAACTCAACATCATGAGATCTCACTGATCTGCAAATAAATCATAGATTACAACAGATTAAACAAATGATAGCTAATGCATCATTTTTGTATCAATGCTACATAACTAATGCATTATTAATGATTTAAGAAAATAAATACTGAGGGTTTGTTTTGTACCTGTGGGTTCGAAGAGATGGAGGTGGTGACAGAGCTATGGGAGGAGGTACCATCTCTGGAATTAGAGGGGGCGTGTCCAGTATCTGAGAGGTGCAGAGAATCCTATTCAAACTGTTTTGAAGAGCTGGAACGAGCGTGGCGTCCTCGATCTCTCCTTCAGTTGTGCTCTGGGTTTGAATCGCCGCCGGTTCATTGGTGGGAGGGGCTGCAGCCTGGGACATAGCTGAGCTATACATCGATTCTCCCAGGGGCCTGGAAGTATCGAAGCAGTCAGGCAGGATGACAATGTAGTCCTCTGATGAGGCAGAGGACACCTGGCTGCTCACCTCATCCCACTCTCCTGCCTCTTCCTCTTTCTCAGGATCATTTTTAGGTCCTTTTTGCTCCACTTCCTCTTCGTTCTCCTCCTGTGCAGCTGGGTCGGTGTAAATGTTCTCGTTTGAGCCAATCAAAGCCTCTGAAAACACTGTGGTAAGAACCGCACACTTAAAATGAAAAACAGACAACTCGAAAGCAGAGAGAAACAACAAGGTGGAACGTGCATTAAAAATATAGTAACTGCTATAAATTTGCGCATTACCGGGCATGACTGGTTCCTCTGTTATGATTGGCTTTGGAATAGGGGGTGGAGCCTCAGGTCTGTTTATGATTGGTCTGTCGTTTTTAACGAGTAACAATTTTTCCTGAATGCGAGCAGGGTCATGAGCTGCAAAATAGTTAAAGCCAGAATTAACAGATAATGGAGTCAAAGTATATGAGGTCTATGAGTCTAATAAACTTAATGGAAGCTCACTGTCTGGCCGGCTCAGGTTGGGCCGAGCCCTGCGCTGAGGCTTGCGCTCCGGTTCCTCCTCCAGAGTCAGTGATCGGATCACCGTCTCGCAGACGAACTGCGTCCCACTGATGTCTTCATCTCCTTCCTCATTGGCTGGAATGTCCAGAAGCTCATTTTGTCTCGGAGGCTGCGACACTAACAGAAAACAAGCCACAAATTAATTTAATCACTGTCCACAGTCCAGCTACGTTTAAAAAACTGGACATGAAATCGTTTTTTGTGTCTGTTGTGGATTGAATTGGTCCTCTAAAACTGCTCTGCTATAGATCAACTAAAAACTCCTGCTTGGGCAGTAATCTAGTGAACCCTAGTGGCTTTAATATGTCATTTTTATAATTAATACTCATGATAGTTCTCAATTCTTGGTGATATTTACTGACAATTCCAAACTGAGATGCTACAATGCCCTAACCTTGAATTTTCTTCCCGCCTGAACGTCCAGCCTTGCCTTTGCTCAGTCCTGCTCCGTGCTTTCCAAACGCGGATCCGAGTTGAGGGGGAGGAGACAGGCAGGGTGTCATATCTGGGAAGGTTACACAATTATTCCAAAAATTAGGCTAGTCTAATTAATCGCATGACATTGAACAGACCCTGAGGATATAGTTACATAACTGTGACTGAAACAAGGCCTTACCAGCTGGAGTGTTGGCTGGGACTTTCTCCAGTTCTTGCACAATATTTATATCCAGCAACTCAAAGGACAACAGATCCTGAAAAACAGCAAGACTTTGGACATTAGTTAGGTACACATCAATGAACAAACATAAAGAAGTGTCTTTGTGTCCAGCAACACTGACCTGTGCTGTTAGTAAGTCCACAGAGGGGATGTAGTATTCTCTCCTGGAGCTGGTGGGCACTTGACCATCACCGTCTCTGGTGCCCGACCAGAACGACCCCTCTTTCCCCATTAAACAGAGATCAGCCCTCTACAGGGGTAAATAAATATGTTGTAAGTAATAAATTATTTCTTAAGGCAATATCTGAATGTCAATATTTGACTCACCAGTGATTTACTGCAGTGGGAACTGAGTTTCTGGCCCGAGCTTGGCACCACTACAATGCTACACCACACTCTGGGTCCAAACTGCACCCCGCAGTGTGCCAGGCGCCAATGAGACGTGTAGGTGCCCTCCAGCAGTGGCGCCACAAACGCCACACTCACCACACCGACCTGACCTGGCTGCAGAAAGGGTACTGCAACCTCTTTCTGTTCCCGTGACCCCAGCGTCAGATTCCCCCACATAAACTTCAACTACAAGGACATACAAACATGCAAACACGCCAACATTACACCCACAACACATGTGGAAACACTTTTAATGGTACAACCGGTAAATAGGTACAGCATCAAGAACATATTTTGGTAATGATCAAACATCTAGTGGGTTACCCAATGGTTGTTTGCTTTACGTACCTTGGTGTCAGAGGTCCAGCTGATGTTGCCAGTGTTCCTCATCTTCCAGTACTTGATGAACTTGGTGCCTGGCTCCAGACAAGTGCCATCCGGTAGGTTCTCATCCAGAAACAAGGCAGTCATTGTGGGCACCAAGGTGGAGCAGGAGACCTTGGGACCCCTGGTTTGAGTGCACAGAGGATGGTCAGAACAGCTTTGTTTCAGTGTCTGTCTTTTTCTTGAAGCTCATATAAAAAAATAACAAAAAGGACGTAATACATAAAGGCAGCGAGTGCATTTTGAGGTAGTTCCATCCCTTTGCCAGCGATAACTCAACTATAACAAACAATGTGATAATGATTGTTCTGGGCTGGGTAGGTAGGTCACCCAGCCCTGACCCCTCTCAGTGTGGCCCTTACTCTGGACTGGAAGTTTGAGGGTCTGGGCACAGGGCTGAAGCTGGGGCAGGTCCTGGGCCTAGAGACTGGGCAGGAGCGGGGGCGAGGCTGGAGCTGCCGTTCCCGTTTGAGGCTCCACTCCACAGCAGACCTCTCTTCTCCAACCTCAGCTTCTTCTTGATCTCCTTCACCTCTGCCTTTAGCTGCCTCCTCTCAGCTTTCAGACGTTGCCTTTCGGCCTTACGCACTGTCCTGTCACCCCGCCTCAGAAACCTGGACGAGAACCAGCCGAAATAAATGTAAATATAATCGAACAAGTGTTAAAGAACCGAATTCATGATGTGCCATCAGCAGGAATGCAGTTCAGAGAATCCCTGAGCAGAAATTGTTTATTTTGGCTTGCCTGGGTTCTGGAGTAACTCCACGTTCAGGAACAGATAAAGGGGTCCTCGTTCTCTTTAGGTTGTGGCTAGGATCATGTTTATGACTACACGGCTCACATAAGATGCAAGATGGACAAACACTGTATACAGAAGGTGGGAAACGATTTATTTCAAGCATGTACAGTTAACATTCTGATACTCTTATCTACTGAGGCTCTTATTTGACAAGAGCTTCATGACTTTCTTACCTGCACTGATATCCTCCTCCAGTAGCTGGTCCTTTGCAGCTACTGCAGTTTGGAGTTGAGCTGGAGGCCCTTTGTGTGGTGGAGCTAGTAGCTTTCTGGGTGCCGGAGGTGCTTGGCTCCTCTGCAGGAGGATCTGAGGCTTTGTGTGTGCAACACTGACCAGAAAACTCATTACACATCCTGTCCACCACCTCCCGCACAACTTGCTCTTTAAACTATAGAGTGGATCAGAGAATAATATTGAAACATCAACAATTTGGACCAGATTCAATAGAGATCTATCTATAACAATCTACAGTCTATATTTATAACATTTAAAAAACTATATCATTTAAAAAACAATGCAAAACGTGTTATCAAAATGAGAACCTTTAAGACCTCACTTTAGGAACTCAGTTTTACAAGTATTACGCTGTATACCCTGTCCATGTAGGATTTGAACCACGTTGGAACTGCTTCCTCTTCCGTTTTAATCCCTTTGTTTTCCTTTGCCACAGCCTGTTTGATCAGAACAAAAACTGATTATCTCAATCTGAACCTGTCTAGAATTTAAGATGTAAAAATATTAAAGCATACATTATGTCTAATGACAGAATCAATTTCTCCTTGTTCGATTTTTAAGCTCACAAACAGCTTACCGTGTCCCGCTCGGGGGTCACCTGGGTCTCTTTGTCGGCCATCTTGACCCTCGCTCGATATGGAGGAGCTGGTCTGGGGTCTATCTTAAGTTCCTTCAGCTCTGCCTTTACTGCCCCACCCTCTGCCTGACCCTTCATCTTATACACATTCATGTGTAGCTGATTGGCTTGTTTTATTGAACTCTAAACAAAAACATTAAAGTCAAAAAGTCATCAAAATCTTGTTTAAAGCCTGGGACAATGTTAATGATTATAACAATTATTATTCATGTATTTTTAACATATTATTAATGTATTATTAAGATTATTGTAACTTAATTTAAAGGCAATAAATAAAACAAAATAGCACTGGGCCTTTTGGAGCAGAAAGGCACATAATTCACATAAAAAACATATCTAAAAATACACATTTTCGAAGTTGGTCTTACCTTCAGAGCTTCTATGTATTCATCTGTGATGTTGATAAGAAAAATAAAATCAATATTTATTGCTTATTACAAAATGAATATTGTGACATTACACTGATGACATATTTGCTGAAAACTACATTTTATACGTATAACAAACCTTGACTGTTGATGCACACCTGTAAAGGTCAACATAAGAGGACAATGTCAAAAAAACAATGACTTCAAGACTGATTGTAGACATACTCTGTATTTATTTAAAATATTAAATCAATAGCACGTATATAAATGTAACACGTATAGCAATGCTAACTGAAATTATAAGCACATTACTGAACTATTATAATTTACCTCCTCGTTGTCCTCGTCAAAATACTTCACTTGGAAATGACACAGTCCGAAAGTTGTTTTAATCTAGAGGTTATAAAGAAGACTGTCAGGTCATCAGGTAAACAAACACCATCATGCACAGCAAATAGAGTTTAAAACAGTATTTTTCAAAGTTACTCTTTATTTACGACCTGCATTGTGATTTATGCCCGAACATAAAGGTCAAAAGCACATGACACGTATTTTGTTATGATTTAAAGACCTCAGTGGTATTTGGACATACGATCCAATTGATTTATGTGTTAAGCCACAGCTGCTTCCACTGGATCGCTTGTGACGATTGAAGTTTAAGCGTCTTGTGTCCCCGTTAATGTGTGTTTATACAGGCCTCGACTACGGCCTTCCAGGACCAGAAATATAAACGTCCCCACATAACACACAGCGAGGCTTAATGACTCCTTACCCAGGCCTCTACAGTGTCCCACTGTGCTTTGTTCGTGTCCAAGACGGGAAATTTCTTCACGCTGCCCCTAAAGTTCACTTTAACAGTGACGGGGAGGTTCATGACTGTGAGCCAGAGTCAGCCGAACCGTGTGATGCGGGGATGTGGACCTCTAAACGCCCGTGATGGTGTCAATACTGTGAGACTCGTCTTTTGCGTTGTTGTTTACATCGCTGGATTCGTACACGCCCCCTCATCACGTGACAGGAAGTGTCGCATCTTTACGTATGCCTTTACATTTTTATTACTATTTGAAGTTTCAAACGCACAAATGTGAGGTTATTCATTCTAACCCCAATATCCGTATATTTTAAGCTGTATTAGGTTGTTTATGCAGAAATACAAATAGTGTAAATTTTAAATCTAAATAAAATCTAAACAAATAAATACATTGTAAAAGGTATATAGTGTAAAATATTTAAAATAACAATGAAATATTAAAACGGTAGTCTGTAATAAGCTCTTGAAGTGTTTATATATAAATTCTACGATAAATTGCACAGAGGCTATATTATTCACGCATGCGCACTGTGACTTGAAATAGTCGCGTAATGTGTAACGTCATCTAAAAACGCGCCAGTGCCTTGTGGCTGACAGCAGTTAGTGAGCCACACGGTTAGTTAATGCTTTTAGGACAATCTCTATCTTTTCTCATTTATTGAATGAATACAATGTCTTCGCTTCTTAAGGTGGATAATGAAATCAAAACAAAGGTAAAGATTCTCCAGTTACCTTTATTTAAACAAAAAGATTTACATAAGCACCATGTGAAACGTTAGCTGGCTAACAGGTAATAACGGGCAAACCGGCGTGAGTCATCCCAGGTACTTTAACACGCGTGTGTACTTTAAAAATTACCTTTTGAGGGTAAAAAAAACATTTTGTAATAAGATATCAGATCATAATACGCAGGAAGTCTTTATTGGGAAATCAGGGCTTTTATATAGCGTGTTGGTGGCCGGTGTAAAGCGAGACTGCGTGGATAAAGCGTGTTTGTAGCACCACATCGTGTCACATCAGTTCGCATCGGAAGAAATGGAAACGTGAATCAGGACTGTTTTTGACATCTGGGAGTTTGAAGTACGATAGTGTTTGTAAGGATTTACACTGAAGATCTTTAGACTAATTAGTTGTATGAGTGAGAATTGGCTAGATCACGTTGACAACATTCGCCATTATAAAATACAAGGGCCGCCCGTTATTTGTCACGCTGTCTGAAATCCAGGCTTAAGTCTCATAATTTTGATCATCAAAGTTTGATTTCAATCATTGACATGGCCAACCTCGGTCAATAATAAAGATATCAAGGTTATATTTTAACAGAATGTTGTTTACATTATGTAAGAAGATTGTAACAGTAAGTCACAAAAAATGACTTCAGCTCTGTTTTCCAAGGCAGGGTCACATTTTTTTCTCCTAAAAGTTGCCTTCTTGACTTGACTAAATATTGTGACTATAAAACTGAGATTGTGGATTATATTATCTTTTCTGCAAATAATAGTTAAAAATATTTATTGTTTTCCCAGGTTGATGCTTTCAGGGAACGAATTACAGCAGAGGTAAATTTCAGCACTGGTTGAGAATTTAACTATGTTAATATGTACTGTGGTGACACCTCATGGTTTTATTATTTAAATTTAGGCTGAAGACCTGGTTGCAAACTTCTTCCCAAAGAAATTGTTAGAGCTGGACCAGTTTTTGAAGGTAAGTGCTTAACTTAGGTGTCGAAGCTTGATTTTCTTTTCCCAAACTTTACAAAATATATTTACGTAATTGTGTTTATTATAAATTCTCCTGTTTTAGGATCCCACAATTAATATTCGTGAGCTGAAAGAAATTCATTCAGAGATCAATCTGACGGTACCAGACCCAATTCTGCTCGCAGATATCCATGATGGACTCGAGGGGGTAAGAAATCTGAGGATGAAAGCATGATATCAAGTATATCATTAGGATGTTAGGGGAAAATAAGCTTTAACGGAGTTCACATTTGTCTGTTTTAAATTTTTAGCAAAATGCTAAAAAGAGGAAACTTGAAGATGGTGCAGATGACAAAGGTGAGTTTTCTTGTCTAAAAATTACCAGAAATTTTCTGAAAATCGTAAGTAATCCTGAAACCAGTTATAATCTGATTGTGATTGATTTGTAGTTGGCGGGACCAAGGTCTTTGTCATGCCTGGTGGAATGATGAAAAGTAACGGAAAACTGGTGGACCTGATTGAAAAAGTCAAACCTGAAATCAGAACTCTTATTGAAAAATGCAACACGGTGAGTTCATGCAGCCATAGGCTCAGACAGCCTGTTGCTATTTAAGATCCTGTAAGACAAGAAATTTTCTTTGATTTTTAGGTCAAGATGTGGGTTCAGTTGTTAATCCCAAGAATAGAAGATGGCAACAACTTTGGAGTCTCAATTCAGGTAGGGTGCTTCCTTTTTCCAGCTGTATATTTGCATGTTCCATATGCTGTTGCAGGAACTGCATAATTGCATTTGTTGCATGTCATGATTGCTCAAACTTTGCCATCATTTGTTGCATTAAAAACAAGTAACGTGCAGAAACTCAGCCAGTTACCTTAAATTTTTGATGTGAGAAGTTGTCGTGACTCAGAGTTGGTCATCTTCACTTTCTGTAGGAGGAGACAGTTGCTGAACTGAGGACAGTGGAAGGAGAGGCAGCATCTTACCTAGACCAGATATCTAGGTATCTCACCATCAGTGTCAATCCTAAATGTTGATGCCCTTTGCAGATTCCCTGTTTTTAAATATACCTTCTCCCCCCAGATACTACATCACAAGAGCAAAGCTGGTTTCCAAAATAGCTAAATACCCTCATGTTGTAAGTTGTGTCTTGCCTAAAAACTGCTGTAAAAACTTTTTTCAAACCACTAGTTTAAATAAACAAAATCTAATTCTTTATTTTTTTTTTTAATAGGAGGACTATCGGCGTACAGTGACAGAGATTGATGAAAAAGAATACATCAGTCTTAAGATCATAGTGTCAGAATTGAGAAATCAATATGTAAGTATTGCCAAAATAAATGAGAAAGCAAATCACATTGTTCTCCTGTTGAAATCGAAATTGTTTTAATGAAAACTAAACTGTCCTGCAGGTAACGTTACACGACATGATCCTGAAGAACATTGAGAAGATAAAGAGGCCGAGGAGCAGCAATACCGACGCTCTGTATTAAGATCACCATCTCCTTTCTTAGCCTGTTGTTCCCGGCTTTGGAACTAGCATTAGCTGTTAGCTAGTTCCAGAGCAGTTATTATACCCAGGTCTGCTCATACAGGCCTAATAGAACATGCCACTTAAGATAGAAATATGGTAAATAATGGTCACTATTTTAAACCCTTTAAAAACAAGCCCTTTTGTTTCTTACCGTACAGTGTAAATGTATTAAAGGCAGAGCCTGAACAAGCGTTCCGAGGAAACTCAAATTTGTTTTTCTTTATTAAAGAAACATCTCCACAATGTTTTCTTTAATTATTTTGCAAAGCCAAATTACACACCTGTTTTTGAAGGAACATGTTATTGAGCCTTTTTGGGGAAATGTGATTCATCACAGGCATCTAGCCACGATGGTCAGTTTTTCCAGATGAAAAACAGAAGCTCTTATCGATGCTGTATTTCACATGCGGTTTATGTTGTTTGTTTGAAACGTACCTGTAGGCTAAAGTGGAAACAGTTTTTGAGGAAGCAAGATTTTATTTTGGAGTGTTTGCGCACAGTTAGTACATGATGGAATACATATCCTATTTTTCATCTGAAATTACAGATTCATCAAATTGTGGACGCTTTTTATGGTTTCTTTTGTTCAGTTTTAAGAGTGATACATTTTGCTGAATAAACTATTGTTTTTACAATACACAGGGCATGTCTTTAACTGTTGGTCTTTTTGTTATTTCCTTTTTCTGATCTTTTATGTAAGGAATTTGCTTTGTTACGATTTAGTTTATGAATGAATACAGACTACATTTAACCCAACAGAACAATATCTACTTAAGTAAACACAGACTTATATTTTATTTCACTAAAAATATTTCAAACTTAGATTTGACAAGTTATTTCCTTAAAGTTAATTAAGGAATCCTTAAAATGATCCTTAAAGTATTTATTAGAAGTACACTGTAGTAAAATATTGGAAATACAGTCTATATGAATACCTAAAAATAACTCAAAACAACCAGTAGATGGCTCTTAAGACACTTTCATGACCTTTAACAAGCGCATGACAATGGAGTATTTTATGCTGTTGAAATAAAGCACAATCTTTGCAATAAATCATCATGCACTAAATGACAAATTAACAGGGTGCTATTTAAAATGTATTTCATATGTACTCTAATAACATCAAGGTGGCTTATATATGAACAGATCAGAAAACTGAAATTACTATAAAATCTTGCGCTTCATATAAGCGTCTTAGTGTACACTAATCATATAATTAATAAACTATCTCAGGTATGTTTCTTTTAGTTCAGCTGCTTTTAGTAATAAACAGTTTACTTCTGCTTATTGCGAAAAAACGTATGCCAGAGATTAGATTAATTTGCACAGAACTTATTCCAAACCATAACAGATGTAATCCCATATATTACACAATTTTTCTTCCCAAAAGCAGACCTAGACGAAACAAATTCAGAATATATCAGTACACCAGTTTAAACAATACATCATAAATATGAGCAATAAACCATAACCCGATGGTTACGTTGACATAGAGATACTATATGTTGTAGTTGTAATCGTTTCCAGCAGGTGTCAGCATAGAGAAGTTGGTTTCAATGCTTAAGTAGTTTTAAAAAGTTTAACTTTTCAAAATAATGGTAAAATTGATTTCTTTAAACAAAAAAAATCTTTGTCACTGTTACAATACATTAATGCATGTTGCATGCTGTTACATTACAGTTTCAGTCCTGGGGTAAAAACTATTTGGAATAATTCTGTGGATGTAAGTACCTCATAGAATATAAGCAGGATGTAAAAATTCCTTCGGGACGATGCCAATAGAACCATCCAGCTCTCCAACCCACCATCCGTGAATGTTATATTCCTGGTTCAGAAAGATAGACATACATATTTACTGCTGGTCAAAGATCATAAACAAAACACTAATTTATTTTTAAATGTTCTTTGAGTGTCCAGATACTTTTCGCAGCCATTTTACATCATATTTCTATTGTTGTTTTACTCCTCTTCTGGATCAAATACCTTTCTCATGCCAAAGCTCTGACATTTCAGAGTAACTGCTGGAGAGCCACAGATCTGAACTTTTAATGAATGGTGACAGATTCCATGGTGGTCCAGATTCAGCTGGACAAAAAGTTATAAATGAGGAGATTAAGGAACATGGAGATGGAGAGATGGTGAGAGACACAGGGTTTTAAGTGCTTTAGTATTCCAGAAGCACACACTGTACATTTAGACATGATGAGCATGTCATTCATCTACTGCCTGCTGAGGAGAGTAGGAACTAATTACCAACCTCTCTTTAAGCACACCCACAGTGCTGAGAGCCTAATGTAGCCTCAGCCCATGCAGATGAGCTGTTTTAATGATGGTATACGGAATAAATTCCATCTGGACAGTGAGCTAAACGCCGCTGGGGCATCAACGCCTACAATGCGTAAAGTGCTTCTGAAAACTTGAGCTCTTTGTGTCAGATGTGCACAGAACTAAAGTTATATTAAGAATTAAGAATATCATTTTAAATCAAATTGAATTTGAGTTAAAGGAACAAAATGGGATTCTAAATTGTAATTAGAATTCAGGAAGTATAATTACAAATGGAAATAAATTTAAAGATATGACTGGCAAGTGTAGTTTTTGCCATTTTATTTTTCAGAATGAATCATTTGGGGTATGACCAATTCAATTCAAATTCTGAATCATGAATAAACAGGAAGCCAATGAACATGATGTAGACAAAGAGGTTTATTGAAGGTGGGATTTGAATAGGCATTTGGAGTGAGTAATTGAAGGAAAACATCTGTGTATTTCCCAAAAAAGGGGTTTGTTGATTACCATTGATAGAGTTTTAATACTCCTCTAAATCTCAGGTGTGCCCAATAGCAATCAGGCCTTTGGAAGGAGCTACACCTCCACCCCCCCCTCCAACACGCCTCCACTGCCCCGCCTTCCTCGGCCCCCCAACATGGTGTAACTATGGGTTCAAACAGAGTACAAACGCAGTACAAGAAAGAGAGTCAATACATTCCATTGCAGTCGTTCTCATTTCGATGACTCGTGTCCTTTTCATGCCTGCCTCATTTTTCCTGCCTCTCTGTATTAGCAATCTGTTTTTCTGCAATGCGTCTGTCAACTCGAGGCATTTGGGAGACATCCAATCTGTGCCTCACAGTACAGACGGTTGTTACAGAGATTTACCCAAAAGGACTCTGTACTTTGGACTGAGATAATAGGTGCCTTTTGGGAGGCTGCTGTTCCTCGCTTCGAGTAACGGGGAAGGGTCAGGTGTGCTTTAGTTTGTCTAGATTTGAACTGCTTTTAATAGGGGCTGCGCCAGGCAGCGGGCAGCTGTTGTTTGTGGGCGATGGCGCTGACCTCCGCATGACCTTCTCGGAAGGAAGGCGGAGTTGGCACAGGGAGCTATCAGGAGTGTGTGTTGCCATGACAACACCTGCAGTGTGCCACTGTTATCATTTATTTCTGACTCAGGGGGGTGGCTAGCGAATGGTATTCAGATGGGCCCATTGCTCTCCAGCGACCAGGGGACAGATTGACAGCTAATGATGCCTTCAAAAGAACTGGCTTAACTTGAACAATGTCGTGGTGTGTGACAGCTTGAAAAGTGACTTCTGTCTATATTAGAAACTGCAGCATCCAGGCTAGAATACTGAGCATGGACAACTCTGCTCTTATAAATAGTTTCAAATAGTTTCTACTGGGTTTGGATGAGCCTGGTTTGAAATCATTGCAAATACAGATATATACAGATACGAACAATGTATATAAGTGTGCCCGGGTACAACAGGCAACAGTTAAGATAATGAACTTTGTGCACTGTATTTCATATTCATTTAATTATTAAAAAACATTTTATAAAAGCAACAATCCACTTGAGTAACAGTAATTCATATTACAGTAATTTTAGCATGCTGGTGACGCAGTCTCCACTTTTGGTTTATTGTTTTATTTTCTCTCTCCTTTTATTTATCCCTCTATTAATTTTCTTGTAAGTTTACGCATGCTGCTGCTTTTGCACGAATGCCTCCTTCCTCAATCGCGTTTTAATCATTTCCCTTATTTGCAAACTCTCCCTCAGCGCCTCCAACATTCATTTTTTCTGCTGTAAGCACAAACGCGGAGGCAGGAACGCTGGTAATAAGAATGAGACATGAGGCCTCTGCCTCTGGCCACCAGCTGACTGAGGTAGACCTTGGGTGTGATGGAGCACAGGAAGTCTCTCATTGCCCTGCCGCTGAACCCGTTACTCGGGTGCTACAATCGCCCCTCCCGCCCGCTTCTCGTTCTCGAACCCGCGTCGCAACGCGTCGGCGCTGCGCGCGCGCGGGGACTCGCACCTTCGGTCGTCTTGAAAAAACAAACAGCGATACGTCTCGTTGTCTAAGCGGCCGACACGACAGGTGGCGAACAGGTATCGATCCGCCGCTTGAATAAAGACAGGCGTCGTTCAATTGATCTCGATCAGTCTCATTTGCATTCATTTTCATCTCACCTGGCCATTAAAACTCTTCATCATAATATTTGTTTGCGCTAGACGTTTCTCGAATAAACGGGAAACGTTTTTCAGCCGTCTTGTTATTTAACACGAAGCCCCTGGTGATGCAACGCAACAGACAATAGAGATGTGACTGTGGACCAAATGTGGAAGACCAAATAATCTGCCAGTGTAAAGATACGCTTGGGAATTACTGATGGCACTTAAACTTAATATGCATTTAAAGTGGATTGTGTATGCTGCTGAACTTCTGTAATGATGGCTGTTTATGTGGCCCTCCATTTATTATAATTATGCAGAGTGTGGGGAGGGGGGGCACACAGCAGTTCTGGACTATTGGCTTAGGCTGAAAAATGACCTACTGTAGTTGACCGTGTGGTGACCGTTGCCTTCAGCATGACCCCACAACCCCAGACTCACCCCCGATGCCTCTGCTGGTAAACAGAACACACACTCATCTTTATGTCTATACAGCTCCTATTGCCACAAAGAAAGCGTGTGAGAACGCTGTCTATTTCCACTGGATTTTCCTTGTCTTTCATGGCACCTTTTCCTATTCTTTAGGCATTTTGTAG
Organism: Ambastaia sidthimunki; assembly: GCA_036877625.1. Classification (NCBI taxonomy): domain Eukaryota; kingdom Metazoa; phylum Chordata; class Actinopteri; order Cypriniformes; family Botiidae; genus Ambastaia; species Ambastaia sidthimunki. Next base: position 32,975 of record JAZGTK010000521.1, read on the forward strand.
GAGACTGACCCCCTGGGCAGAAGGCCAACTGGATCAACCATTCGTCTGAAGTTTACGAGGCTGTGTCTCAGAGACAGCAGACACTCGCACAGTTTGTCTGTGAGAACTGACCGCTCGTATGCAAATTCGTGTTTATATCTACCTGTAAATAATCTACAATTCTAACATTTAGGAATTACTCAAAAACATACGTGCTTATATAATTAAAAATCTTAACTTGTCAGCTTAACATGGCATCCTGAAACAAACACAAAATTAAAACTGTCCTGTTCGAAATTTAAAGTGAAATAATGAAATATTCCTGTATGACACAAACTGCCCAGTATTTGCATAAGAACTACATTAGATGGGCCTCCTAGCTTTACAACCTTCAGCCAGAAGGTGGCAGTAGTGTCCACCTTAGTCGTAAGCCTCTAGATGTTAATAGCTAGACGGTAGTTCTTTAGACATGCTTCCCAGGTTCCTGTTTAACAGCCCCTATTGGTAACAGTGTAAAACACACACTAAAGAAGAGGCAGAAGTTAAAGAAAAGGATGTCAACGTGCCTGCATGTTAAAAGGATCCTGGAGAAGTTTGCCTTACATCTGAAGAGTAATAAATCTCTTCGCTTCTCGCTCCAGGATTTTAAGGGAATTCCACTGGGAATGCTGGCATGTGTTGGGTCTGACCTTTGGGAGTCATGTACTTTGAATCTAGGGGCATAAATTAAGATTCAGGAATGCACATGGATGGTACGGTTAAGGAAAAAAACAACGGTTTAGAAAGAATCTCTCTGGGCCCCTTTAACCACACAAGTAGGAGAAACAGAACACAGCACGGCTCACAAACAAACTACAGTGCGCGAATTTCCCAATCTGCTCCAACAACACCAAGACAAATTAAAGTATCGTGTAAAATAGGTGATTAGAGCAATGAGAAAAACAACCCAAAATACCCACAATTCCTCAGTCCTGAGGATTGAGTAAACCGTACCAAACAGCCAGATGGATGCTTGTGTTTGACTCTTTCACGTTCGAGTGTTTTGAACTAAAGCAGGAAAGAAAATGGAGGCAGGGGAGGCTGATCTGTTCAAACCAGCTGCTGGTGTCGCACGCTGTCTCCGCGAATTAAAGATTCAAAATAAAATTCATATAAACAAGTTAAGCGTTGTGGTTCAGAACTTGAGTTTAATTTACATGCTGAGACATTCACTTGAGATGAATTTTCACGTCTGCACCTGAGCATAAAATAATAAGCCATGAATGTAACACCTGTAATTGTCTCTATAGAAAGATATCATACAGATATGTTGAAGATACATGTAGTGTTTTGTGTTAATGATGGGAAATAACTGTTTATTCGCTGTAAGTGGTGGATCAATAAAGACTGATGCCTGAGCTTTTTTTAATCTGTGTGCTCTGCTCACACCGGCTCTGTGACAGGGCTGTCGACCTCTTTGATTTGTGACTTTGTAGCGGTCAATCATAGCACTGCCTCAAAAACCTGTTGGTTAGAAAAATTGATTTAGCACTTTTTACGTCTTTATCACCTTGTAATTACGCTCGGTGTTGACACAAATATACTCGGCCTCCCCTCCACGCCTCCGTGGAGCAAAATTTATGCACTTTAGTTTTATGACCACTGCTTTATGAGAGGGTCTGCGAGAGTTAGACTTGAGTTCTAGCCAATGGCCTATATTTCATTCAAAGAGGTCAACGATCCTGGGAAGCCCCGTAAAACAAGACCAGCGGCCCACTTTGTGTTTTCCGAGGACGCCATCTGACGAGGTCTACGAGATCAGCACGATACGGCATCGCAATTTCGCAAACATTGCCATCAATAATAGCTATTTCAATTACGTGTCAGTCACGGAGGGATTAAAGCAACTTCTGATAAATCTACTCGTCTAAAAAAAATAACAGCATGATGAGAAAATCAGAGACATACTCCAGCTATCTGCGATGGTTACGCTCATTGTTGGCACACATTAGAAATATAGCTAATGATAAAAATAAGTGACCTGTGCTCGGCTCGCTGTGCAAGGAACAGCTATATCAGATGTTAGATTCTCACCGTTTGCGAGTAGCTAACTGAATCAAACCTGCGTTAGCTCACCTAGTTATTATTTAATTTACATTTCAGGGTTCATTAACTGTCATATCCGTACGTTCCATTAGCGTTAAACATCACGCGCGGCAAAGATAATGATAGCTTTTGCTTTTCTAACTTATCCAAGATAACGCTGGGCTCAGTAGAGAGCGAGTTCAATGTGAAATTAAAAGACATTGATTCTTTCGGTGAGGTATCTTAAGGAAACAACTACACGATGTGTTTCTGCTAACATCCTATTTGTAAAACACAAATATATATAGACTACAGTGGATGTATCAAATAAAGTGGCTTGCATGGCTGAACGCTCAATTTTCTGCGACACAACTACCGTAATGAATCAACAGCCTATTATTGAGAAAGTGACTGTGTGAACACAGTATTGCAGGCGGTCTACAGACAGATACACAAGGTGTTTGCCCCTATGTCAATATGATACACTACAAAACAGGCTCAATTTCTCATCAGCAAATCTCTCGGCTATCTGCAGGAACAATCCTAAAACGCAACCGTTATGCAAAAATGCGTCGCAGGAATGTTGCTCATTTTTAACATTTTATGATTGTCATACGATAATCAACAGAAATCACAAAGACCAACAACCCTGAAGCACGAGGCTCTTCTTTCTAATACGTTTTAATAAAAAAGTACTGACTGAGTGTAGACCATCCCAGCTTTGTCATTTAGGACAGTAAATGAATAGTTGCCAAGAGAAAGTCAGTAAGTATTGAACGATATGACTCATCTTATGGCCAGCTGCATATTATTCATCATTACTAAGGGGAGAGAGAGAGACAGAGAGAGAGAGAGAGACAGCAAGAGAGAAGGAAATCAAACAGAGCTTTTCAACTAACAAATCAGTCATGACACAACAGACCTGATCTGAATGACTGACCTTGTGTGTGTGTGTTTACGTCCAGGTTTGTGTTAAGATGGTAAAGATGTTACGGTGTGAGAGATGAGAGCAAACACAGACCTTGCTGAGAATGTGAATGATGTCTCCTCTTTGAAAGGCCAACTCATCTGGTCCATCTGCCTCACAATCCCACAGACCTTGGTAATAATTTGCATAATCTGTGGTTCCTTTATTAAAAACACAGACATCAATGAAATAAAGCATCTCTTCACCATAACACACACATCAAAACATAATGTATTAAGTTTTTTAAGCCGTTTGGTTTATGAGGACACAGGAAAAGTAAACCACATAAACCACTACACACACACACACACACACACAAACACACACACACACGTGGTTTACAGGGACTCTCCATAGACATAATGATTTTTATACTGAGCTAATTAAATTTTCTAAAACATCATTTAGTAAGATTTTTTAAGCCATTTGGTTTATGAGGACACAGGAAGAGTAAACCACATATACCACTACACACACACACACAAACACACGTTTACTTGTCTGTCTAAATGGGAACATTCCATAAACCTAACCTTTACAAAAACCTTTCTGCATTTTTAAAATAAAAAAATTCTTTACTATATTTTGAGGACATCCCCAAAAGGAGGTTTTGCTCAGATTTGCTCGCTTATGGGTACATATTTGTCCCTAATATATGGTTAAGTAAACCAACACACCCACACACAAAGAACATACTCACCCATTTTGTCGCTGCTCTCTTCAACTTGGTCAGAATTTTCATCATCTAAAAAACACAGAGTCAATGGTTATCGAAGCATTGAACAATAAAGAAAATTGCTGAGCTTTGAACCGGTGCCAGTCTAATTCAGATAATATACTACCCATCTTTTCTGTAGATTAATGGAACATTTTCCTAGCAAATTCAACAGCTCGGCCTTATGATCAACTTATATGAAACTCTATTAAAAGAATATTAAACAATATCAGCAGCCCTGGAAGAACAGCTAACTCTCATTTGATGTATAGGGGAGGTGCCAGGCTGGGTTAGATGGCTAGTGTGTTTCAGGCAGACAGGCATTGATTCTGGGCGTGGCACCTCCAGGTCTATGAGGTGACAGTGATAGCCCAGCTTTCTGTCTCCCACATCCATCCTCATGCTGTCAGCCTGCCGATAAAACCACCGTCCAGCAACCCTATACTTCCCACGGCACAAGCTTACCCTGAACTTCCAGGAACAGTATGGAGAAAAAAAAACTGTAAACCATAAGCAGCCGTTCCTGCAAGTGCGAAATATTGTTGCATTGTTTAAAAATGTTTTAATCAGCCTTTTTTTTTATTTTTTAAATTGTATTAAAATCTAATTTGATTTTAAAATGGCCCTTTTTTTAGTGAACATTAAATTGGCGTTATATTTATGGCATAGTGGTAGCACAGGGCCTATCAGATGTAATTCTGAATTAAAAATACAAACTAAAGATTTTTAGATCTGCCTCTGTAAATTAAAAAATGAGCAATCTATGCATTGTAAACTATATATCAATACATTGGGTAAAATATTTCACAGTATAATATAATGTTAACATTGGGTAAAGCAATAAAAAATTTTAATAACAATGACAGCATTTATTATTCTTAATAATTAATAGTAAAATAATAAATAATAGTAAAATAATAATTTTACTTTCTACATATAATAACTTTTAAGTTATATTTAACTTAATATGAACAAACATGATCACTGAACAATAAAATAAAAAAAAAAATTTAGCCTAAAATACAAAAATATTAATTGTTAGCTGCTAATACATTAAGCTAATGTTAACGTATCAGACTTTATCAAATCATTCATTTGCTTTGCTTCACTGTTGTTCAACACACGTCATAAGCTCTAATACATTTTCATTAAACATTTCTACAATCATTTATTTGATAAGATTAGTTAACATACGAGGGCACTTAATTCAGCACTTTTAGGCGATATGTCACGGCAGCGAGGGCTGCTCAGCACTTTTCAAACTGAAAATCTGAGAGGCTCAAGAAGACGAGCGAGAGATGAATGGTGGGTGGAAAGTGAGAGAGGTGGTCACTCGATCTGCCATCTGTGGCCAGCTCAACTGCCCAGCACACATGGCAAAGTAAGGTGAAAATGACAGCCCTCCACAGTGATGTATCTCTCCTCTGAGGGCTAATTAGGTCCCTCTGAGGGCCCTGCCTTCACTTTAGGTGACCAGATCTTGATGTATATGCTCTTATTGATGGTGTTCAACGCAGTAGAGCTGATAGTTACAAGCTGAGTCCCTGATCAGCATTTCTCAGCTTAAAATCTCATTATGAACAGTTGATCAGTTGAGAACAAACCAACAAAACTGTATTAAACTGGTAAAGGTTTTAAGTTAGTGATCTTTTTGCCCTAACTTGCCTGTTAAACTATGCATGTGTTTATGAGTTTAGACGTGGCTTTGAGGAGCTTTCTGAAGAGATGGGTGAGATCTTATGCTTTCAAAGCTAGCTTGTTGTTGCTTCTGAAATTCACTACCCTACCATTAATATGTTGTTTCTGTACCTGGAAGCACTTCATAAATATCCTCTTCTTCCTCCTCGTCATCCTCCTGGGCTCCTGCTTGGTCGTCCCATTCCTCACGGGAGCTTTGGGCCGAGCGTCCCACATTCGGAGTTGGAACGGATGCAGGTGCCGGTCCAGGACGAGGTGGTGGTGTGGTGGCCCGTTCAATGTCATCATATGTTTCTTCCACTTCTTCCACATCTTCTTCCTCATCATCATCAACGGGGATAAAATTAGAGCTTAGATCTTGGAGAGAAGCCATGAAAACATGAACACCTTTAACAGCATTGAAATGTGAGCATGTAAACAAAATAATCAGCATACAGGTATTACTGTACAATACTGATGTCAGAGATCACTACATCAAATTTTGTTTAGCATTTTTTCTAATTTAACACAAATTTTTATTACAAATTATATTAAGAGCATAATATCATATTTTATATTTACATTATAATGTTTAACTTAAACATATTTAAAAATGTACAAGAATTTCAAAATTTTTTAATGTTTAAAATAATATGATATCATGACCTTAATAGCATGAACTGTGTTATTAGAAAACTAGATGATTCATGTTCCAGCATGATCTGAGGATGTTTTAAACAACATCTTGTATGTTTGAAGCAAGAAAGGATCAATATTACAGTATGCAATATTATAGCAAATTGGTTTTATTTTTTATTTTATAAATAGTGCAGAACCATAAATATTTACTTTTCACAATTCATCATAACATTTCTTAATTTAAATAATCCAGTATAATAACCTTCTAGTTATTTTTAGTTTTAAATTTAAATTGTAAATCCCATTTTTTCAAAGTGATCTCAAACTGTATCCACACTGTATTTTAAAGAATAAACTACAAATCGTGCACAACTCCTAATGTCAAGAAAGCAAAAAACATAAAAGTGTTAAAGAGTTAGCAAATAAGCGTTAAAGCTAACGTTTACTGCGGCGCTAACACCGAGCGATTCTGTGCCGTTTGTCTGTAGCCACACGTGCGAAGGGGGATGGGCAGGGAGAAAAGTATCTCAGGAGTGTCTGTTACTTCCCGCAAGTCAGAGGGCCGCGTTGAGCCCGTTTTAGAGTGGCGAGGCTGGCTCAGATCTGTCTCAGATGGAGTGAGAGCCTGATTGTAGGTGACTGAGCTCTGTAACACAGGCTATCGTATCCTCACTGCCTGGATGCCAAGCAGGACCGGATCGATGCTTCTAAAGGATGACCGAGCAAATCCCAATCAATTTCCAGTAAAGAGCGCAGCGCTACGGGGAAGAGGAGGCAGTCCGAGGCACGTCGGGCTCAGGAGCTCTGTGACGTGCTGGATGAGGAGGTCTAGAAACCCTCTTATTGGTTGAGCCACAAAGAAAGTTATTGTATGCCTCTTTTTTTAAAACTGCCCTTTTCACCTCAAGACCGCCATCGTAGCGCACGGCTTAAGTCAGGTGCGTTCAGCGTAATACGTACAAATGTATTCCATATCTCCCATACCTTTCAGAACAAAATTGATCTGGTCCACCCATTCTCTGGCCTCACGGGGGCTGCTGGCGGTGAACTGTAGAAAAAAGCCATCGTTGATGAGTCTGGGCTTTTCTTGAGAAGATTCTTTATTGTAATGACAGAAAGATGACCGAGCACAAACAGAGCTGAGCTGCGTGAGTTTGCGTGTCGAACCTGGAAAGACCTTCTTCCAGGAGCACTCAGCTCGAAGCAAGAGTTCTTCCGAGAGTCCTTGCGTAAGCCGGGAACCAGCTCTGCGCTGTAGCCATTGATATAAAACGAACCTTTCTGCTGTTTGTCTGCATTTAAAAGAGAAAATATAAAGTTCTTAGTGACTATTTTGATGCTGATAGAAAGACGTTTAGATCATCAGACATACCTTTCTCACTGCCAAAATAATAAAATATGGTGTTGTTCAGAACGCACCAACGTTTCTGCCATTCCATGCTGAAAAAACTGTGATCTAAACAACATGTTAGAAGCGTTTGTGATAAAATGTGATTTACTGATATGAAAAAAGCCATTGCTTTGATTCCTACCACGCCTTTTCTTCTCCAGGTACCCTTGCTTCAGTATGTTGCTCAGATCCTGTGCAGCCACCAAAGGAATTTCTTCAAAAACTGTTAAGTGGAAATCGAAGAAATATAAATGTTATGACATTATGTGGAGGGGTTACTAATACACGAGAACCTATAAAATCAGCAGGGCAACACATGAACAGTCAAGCACGGAGAAATAAAACAATTATGTTTATTGTTTATACAATAAAACAATTAGAATCACATCTAACACAGTAAAATGCAATACAATACATTAACCCCACTGTTAATGTTTTAGAATGAGATTGTGTATTGCAAATGCACAAGTTGATTTTCCTAGCTGATATACCTGCAGTAAGAGCTACATAGTGAATAACTATATGTGGTAAACTCATCTCCCCGCAGGGCTGTACTGGTATACTGTAGCTTTACAGGAACATAGAACCCAGATCAATACAAATCCTGTAGCTCAGACTAGTTCAGTGTAGTAGAAGAAACCAGTGAACTTAACTTAAACAGGTAAAAATGTGTCACGCAAAGGTGCCTCAGAACATTAATGAAGAATCTATTTCCCATTTAACATGCTGCAAGATCTACAGATGGTTTATTGAGAGAAAGTCATGAGCATTCTTAATAATTCATACAGAGCAAGAATGATTATGGTAACATCTGTGTACCAAAACTGTGACAAAGTACAGGGCTTGCTGCGCTTTAATCCAGCACACACACAAATGTTGAGCTTGTTTTGTGGGGCGTGTGACATTTGCTCAGACGGTGAGCGATTCTTTGACGCAGACACAAATCTTCAACCTTCTGATCCAGCTTTCATCAGCTTCAAACCTCAGAGTTAAAAGAGAGGGCAGGTGGGTCTCTGGGCATGATACCAGACTTATTTAAAAGTCATTTAGACATGAGCAGATGCCACCCCCACACCCCACTGATGACAGTGTAAACTGTGTGGTATCCCTTCTGTTTAAACCGAGACTGTCATCTAACGCATAATAAACAGACAAAATCCCACAGTCAACTGTGAAAAGCCAAATGCCGCGTTTAACCTGTCAGATTAAAAGATCACGTTAACAGCGACTTAACGCAGACGCGACCACCGTTGATCAACTCGATGAGCGTCACCACCATCCAAGCGAGGATGTAACAGCTTGGGGAATCTAATGTCCCTATAAATAAGACTCAGCTTCTCAAACAACACACAGAGCTTGCCACTACAACCCCTCTGTATGTGACATCACCACACAGCACTGCGACCCGCCATGTTACACGTCCAGTTTACCAGACAGATGACCATCTCGAAGAGAAGCCCTCTGACCCTCACACACATTCACACACACCCGTACATCAGTCGCAGACAAACACACGTAAGCCGTTTCCGTACCTTCGACCACATCTACGCAGCCATAAATACAACAGAACTACACACTGTTTGTCAAAGCTAAGTTGATGTATCATCTAAAAAAGGAGGCCTCGGACCGGCCACTTCTCTCTTCATTTTTCTCCTCCTTCACTCTCGTCCCGACACCTTTTACTCCCCTCATCCATCCACATCCCCCTCTCTTCATTTATCTAAAAGGTCAAGACCTGGTAATAGTTCAGAAGAAACAGAATAAACACAAGAAATGTGAGAATAGTGTACAATTAGCAGTCTCTCTAATCTTCACACACCTACTGACAACCTCTTTCCTCGGGCCCCTGCTGTCTGACCCCATGGTGTGGCTGGAGACTTAAGCAATGGCAAAATGAATGAGGAATATGCTTTCAGTCATTCTTCACAACCTGTGGCCACGTTTCTTAGGAAACGAAACAGTGGGCGTGTTTCTGGGCAGTCACTGTATTTATAATTCTTCCACAGGGTAGCAGTGTAACCAAACTTTTCACCTACAGAGAAAAACGACCTGTTTTTCTATTCTGAATCCCGACCCTCTTCAAAGAAACGTCAGATTGTGATTGGACGAATGCACACGACAGCCAACTTAAGTCGTTGCTTTTAAACCAATCAGAGGCTGATATTTTCGAAGCCACAGAGGACAAAATGCTGCCATGTAGCAGAAAAAAGCCAGAGCTCTAGCCGTAACATGTTTCTCTTTTTTTGAACTGTGCAAAACAGCCCAAACACTGACATTCTGTCATTTTGCTTGAATTCTATATTCTGTATTTTAAATAAAAACATCTACATAGGAAACAAAGCATCAGTAACACACGCACACTCATTTACTTCTGTAGAACTATTGTTATAAAAAATGCACATGGCATGTACTGGTCTTGAGAACTTTCATTTGGGCTATAAATTGCATTTTTAATTATTCAGAACAGTGTGGTTTCTTAACTCTAACCACCCTTTGCATTCTCCCTCCTTAATTAGCATAGGACCAATCATTTCCATTTGAATGTGCTGTGGATGTTTATGAATATTTCAGAATGTTACATCACCACCGGCCACAGAGGCTTTGCGCCGTTAGGCTTTTTCCAACTTTCATTTATTTTGTTTTCCCATATTGTTAGCAATTTCATTTGTTTGAAAATACTTCCGTGCCAACATCAATAATTACGAAGTATTCAGAGAACAGTTGAAACTCAGATATAAAGGGACTACGGGCGACCATGCTTTTACCAAAACAGAGAACTTTTATATTCGGTGGTTGTTACTAGATCCTAAGCGTGATTTCGCTCTTTGTCGGCACCTCTAAACAGGAGCAACGCGAGACGGGGATGTGGGAACAGGAGAGACGGGAGCGACACAAAGCTAATGACTTTCCTCCAGGCGCTCTCCGCGGCTGCTGTGCGCTCTGGTGTGATCCATGGCACGGCCGCTGAGATGTGGCAGGCCAAGATTGGTGGAGTGAGGCATTGAGCGTGCCACGCGGGGGGACGTTCATCAGTGCCACGGCGGCGAGAAAACAGGGACTGATGCCACGAGAGGAGCTCCACGGGATACCAGAGAACCAGGAGATGGCTGGCCCACAATCCACCCCCCCAGGTCACATTGCTACTATCATTTTGCAACACACTGCCTGCAGCTACCAATGGGCTTCTGTGTTTACTCCTGACGGACTCATTACGCAAAGATTTTCTTGGTAACAATGATATAAAAAACGAATTTGATGGCAAGAGCAGCAGGTCTCGAATGCGTGGTGAAAAAGAAGCAACCTCATACTATTTAATTAATTACAGATCCTCATAAGCTCATATCCGTTATTCATATCTGATTATGAAAGCGAGGGCTCTGCGCGGATTTAACATCATCACCAACCTGCTAATATTGCGCTCACAGGTGACGTTATGAGCGCGGCAGTCGATCCAGCTATAAAAATGTGATTGATGTTATAACGACCCAAGGAAGTTAATGTACACCACCATTAAATAGCATCACAGCACGGATGGGAGTCAATGACAGGACACAGTCAGCGCTGATAGGAGCAAAGGTCCGGGTTTGCCAATGACATAAATGGGGCAAAATGTAGTTCAGACACATTTCACTTTGTACTGGTCAAAATGCAAAATTGGTCCCAGAAAAATCAGGGCAGGGATTTGTTCAGGAAAAGCGAGCAATACAAACTGATCTTATGACCAAACACACAACTACTGAGTAGGAGAGTGCATTTATAATTCAATAAATGTAACATCAGTAATAACCTAATGCACAATGCATCTGGCAGTGGCCATATCAGGTTTGTTCAAGCATAATTCAATCCTTGCTTTCTCCGAACAGAACGGCCAGTTTTAGTAACAACTGTTATGGATTTTTTTTAAACTTCCTGTTTTGAGTAAAATTAAAATGTCATTATTATTCCATAATAAAATGAAAACAAACATTGTTTTAAACAGTTATTCCTCCTTCAAAACGTGCAACATTTTTTTTGCAATTTTAGGGACTAATATCAGAGCTATACTGCAAAAAAAAGTGATGTTCCCACTTGTATGAATGTAACTGATTTTAAGTCAGTGAAAATGATGGGCCAGCGCACTAATAATGCACAAAAGGCCTTTCCTTTGCCAAAAATGCTTCTTTAAAATTACAAACAGTGAGAGGTTTATCTGAGGGGTTAAAGTTTATTCAAATATGTATTTTCTTCTATTGCTGCATGTTTATATTTCTTGCCATGCATTTATCTTTAGACTGTTGTCACTATAAAAGCACAGCCTTAATTTTAAAATGTGTAGCACCTAAGGCAAAATGTTAAACATTTAGGCTGAACATTTTATTAAAAATAAAAGTAAAAACGAAAATATGTAATAAACTAAAATACAAGAATACAAGTATAAAGTAAAATACATGTTTCTCTGCTCTCCCCCAACATTCCTGGCAGGATTTTTTTTAGGAATCATGGCTGCATTACAGGTTTGATTGTGGCACAATACAAAAAAAAGTTTTAGATTTTTTTTAGGATAAGGACTATATATATATATATATATATGTGTGTGTGTGTGTGTGTGTGTGTACATATATATATATATATATATATGTGTGTGTGTGTGTGTGTGTGTGTGTATATATATCTGTCCTTCTTATATATATATTCTCCATATCCTAAACATTGCAGGAAATTGATGGGTAACATTGACGATCCTTTCTGTATCTTTCAGCAGCAGAACTGCTGTGTTCATGGATGCATAGGTCTGCGGCTGACCTCGGCATGAACCTCAGAGATGAGGTGAAACAGAAGGCACGAGGGTCCCTGGGGGGCCAAGCGGAGAGGCAGGGGAGGAATGCTGATCAGGGAGAGATGGAGAGAGTGGGATTACTGTATAGCACTTGATTAGAAAAAAGGAGCACTCAGAGCATCCTTAACCCCCCCCCACACAGCACGCACCAATATACAAACTGCACACAGAGAACAGCAAATTGACACATTTTTCCTCATTAAAGGCAAAGGCACTGGCCTTTGTGCAATGCTTGCGCATAGCAAACATTAGGAGGGTGAGAAAAACAAGGGAAAACAGTAGAGAGGGGGAGAGCGAGACAGAGAGAGAGAAAGATCCCTAGGTGAATGGCTCAATTGAACATCACCTATCTAAATTGTTCTTAACAAGAACTGATTTGATTTGAATGAAAAGGATCTGTTATTCACAACACGAGACCCGAAATCATGCGGCCCCTGAACACTTTTGCAGTATTACTTATTATTTACAAGATATCAGGACGGACCCTCGGTCGGCCCCAGTTTAAAGGTGCAATTGTGGGCTTCACACATTATATGGGAAACCATTTAGCATTGCTTTAGTGCCACAACATTGTTCCTCTACTTACGACCCTCACCATACAAGAAGAGAATTTATAGCCTAGCAATGAGTAGAGAAAGCACAGGGGGCCCTCCGTATAGACCGGAGCCCTATAAATTTACCCCCATACATTATGACACCCATTCAAAAGTTTAACTGCAAATGCTATAATCCTGAGATGGGAGAGAGGCAGATATGATTAAAAAGCAGTGTCATCGTCACACAACTGTGCAAAGAAAAATGAGTTCAGGGCGATGTGGAAACTTACTTAAACTAGCTGAAGCAGAAAGCTTGGAATTCAGGTAAACGCTACCATTGGTTATAGACACGGCAAGAAACACCACCAGAAATAACCATTCACAAATAAATATGAGTGTTTATTTTAGCACAAATTATGTCCAGCCTCCTGTAACATACATGCTAAATATCAAAACCAATCTGAAACTATAGGAACTGGTTAAAATAAACATAGTGACTAAATAGAAATATTTGTAATGTTTAATATTTAATTTATAAATATATTAAAAATGACGTTGAGGTCCTAAATATAACAGGTTTTAAATGTTTAAACTGTGTTTATTTTAGACACGCACAAGAAAGAACGCACACGTTTAATGCTATTGTATTCTATTGTATATTTGTATTTGATATAGCCGTGCTTTAGTGGTGCTGTTGTTATTATTAAACGATTAATTTAATTCTGGATTGCTCTGAATTGTCAATTTACACGATATGCTGTTTTCTGAGATACCAAGACGTTCCTGTAACAGGAAAAAATAACCCAACCCAGATTTAACTATCTAAAAAAACTCATATGCTCAAACTTTGCAGTTATAAGATAATATTATCAACATACAGATGCCTGCAACATACTGTTACTGAAAAAACATCCGGATATGTTGTTTGCTGGTTTATTGGATATCTCTGAATCTCAGTTTTTTGATATAAGACTTGTGAAATATGCCGACAGACACGTGTCGACTGTCGGAAGACGCAAATCTTGATTCATGATTCGGAGCATCGATCACACCCGGAATGCAGGTCGGGTCGTAAAGTTTGACGTGTTTGTTAACGTTTCACATACGTGTGTGCCAAACAGGTATTTATGACCGCCTGATAAACTCCAGAAATCCTGATGTGCGTCTGTTTCATTTAACTGAGGCAGTAAAATGTGAAATTTCAGCCGATGGTAACATTTGATCAAATTAGGCAATGCAATATGATGTCCTTTAGTTTATCGATTAATCGCTATAGATTAGTCCTTAAAATCGCTTTGTTTTTTAACATCTGGTATAAGGTGAATAAAAGGCCACCAGGGGGCGTCGTGCTAAAGGAAGGTGATGTCTGATGAGAACTGAACTTCCAGAAGCTTTAAGAAACTTAATTCAAAATGTACAAACAGAATCTAATACAGTATAAAAGCAAAAAACAACTAAATGACATGCGAAATAATAATATTAATAATATAGCATTTATGTCTGTTATTTAGTGTGTGTGAATATAAGAAAATGGCTTACGGAAAAAAAAGACAGTAGCAATTAAACTTTGACTATTTTACAGCACAGACCTGTTTGTTTTTAACACAGACACACCGTTACGATTTACTGTCATTTATCTCGATTGACGGAAACTATACTCGGTAAATATCGTGTAAAATATTCGTTTGTGAACACAGTTACTTTACCATGAGCCGAAATATTCCCCATGATAATTGTAACAATAAAAAATAGGAAATAATGTCAAATCATTCCTTTGGGTTAAAAAGGCGTCCTGATAATACGAGAATACTTTATGAATAAAGTTAAAATGAATTTTAAACTAGGTAAAAAATAAATATTGTCCAAAATTTATTCTTTAAAAAATAAGAGAGATAAGTTTATACATGTGTGCAGAGGTTAAAGCAGAAATAAATATTACTACGAGCTTTGTATACACAGAAATCGATATACAGTCTTTGGGCCTTTGTATAAAATAACCTTATTAAAATACAACAATTACATTTAATGCACTGATAACTGCATTTATAACTTTTGTATCATTTAGTAAATGATCCGTTTTCGTTTCCACGTTAAAAATAAATTTACATTTGTCTTTCTTCTTCTATAATTTTTGTATTCTTTTATTGACAGGATTTCGCCAGCGAATTACTTCAGAAAAACTTTGTAAATGCGATTCAATGCGCCTGTTGCTTTGGGGAGTCGCTCACACACAGAAACTGCGTGTGTCCTGAATAAATAACTATAAAGTTAAAAGCCTTCACTAAATGTTACATCTTCAGCAGCCAACAGTTACACATGTGTAGTCTTCACCCAGCCATATGTGAACAATGTTGTCAGTTTAAATAAAGCTTGTTTTATTTTTAATAAGTTATTGCATATACCAAAGGCTGCAATTTTTCCATCTTATGCTTCTCTATGAAAACTCTGGAAAGCAGGAAAGTTTTCCTTAAGTGTTTGTATTGGCTAAGGATGTTCCTGGACTGCAATCAGACATTGTTGGAACAATAAATAATAACTTGTGATGGTTTTTTGTTACATTGTATCTTGAAATCAAGGCCCTACCAGTCATTGTGATAATGGTTTGCTTCAGTAGTTACCGGTGGTTGTTTAATCACAAAATTTAAAGATACACACTGGCATATCGGCCTAAGGAACCTAAACATCTCTCACTCGACAGTCAGTCGAATTCAGAACCAAGTCGAAACCTTTTTATGACTATTATTACATGTTTCAACACTCAATAGAAAAAACATTTGGCGAATCGCACAATTGACATAATATTTTCCATTTTTAGACAGATAAATGATACCCACACAGACTGACGAATCAGATCGTAGAAAGACATTCAATGGAAAGAAAAACCTTGGCCAGCTACTCTGGTCATTTTAAAAATATGAAAATATTTAAAGCTGCTTAAACAACCTCAAAGAGCCAGAAAAGTCAAATGGATTACATCAAAAAAAATAAACATTCCTAATTAGCGAACGATCATTTTTTTTCAGCCACAAAACTACTAACTCTCCACAAATGCCATTGTAGAACATGAAAAATGATGAACATTAAAAATGCAACAGACTGAGCAAATCTGCATTCAGCTAAAACTAAAAACAGACACACAGACGTCCTCCACACAGCACTCTCTCTCTCTGTGGGTGTACCGAGTAACACACCTACACACACTTTCATTTGTTTCCCAATGAAAGCATCAGGCCACCTGGGCCTTGCATCGAAACTTCATCAATCTCCAGAAATGGAATCCAGTGGAGAGAAAAATCAAATTCTCATTTGCAAGATGGGTAAGAGAGAGAGAGAGAGAGAGAGAGTAAGAGAGAAAACTGAAGGTACCTGGGAAGGCTAACCTCTAGTTGAACCCACAGCATTGAATCGTTTTGCCATTTGTCTGCGATACTGACAAGCTGCAGAGAAGATTAGACACTCAAGGTTGTGACTTCCTATTCTGCTTATTTCATACAATGCAAGTCACGAAAGACTTCCTCTACTCGCCCCCGCTAACTTTTACTAGACCTAGAAATATTTTACCAAACAGTGAAAGATGCAAATAATAAGACATAACATGCATGATGAATATTGCGACGTATGCGATGTTGACGCGTCGTTGCGTTGGACGATCGTCAACAATGTGACAATAACAGCCGAAAATCTGTTCTGAATTGTCCGTGCACTGGGCAGAGGGAAAGAGAGAGTGTGTTTGGGTGAAACAGTGAAATTAGAAATGGAGAGCGAGGGGGGAGAGAAAGAAAGAGAGAGAGAGCGAGGGAGAGCAAATATCAGCATCTGCAGCAACATCACAGCCTTCTGAGAGTAAGGTGAACTTTTGAACCCGCATGGTTGAGGCAGTGATGCACTAAGGATGCTCGGGTCTCATAATGTGTCCATTTCAATTAATTAATGCGGAGGGAAACAGAGACTGGGAAAACGACAGTACAGAGGGGAAAAGATGGTGTCATCTTTGCCAAAATCATTTTAACATGCCCTGTGAAGCCTGCCAATGCCTTATACTTTACTCTTATTAACTGCACAAAAGCACATCGGAATACTAATTGCGGTTAGAGGAAGTTAATGGATGATTACCAGAACGGATGGATGGATTGACGGATAGATTTAAAACCTCACAAAAAAGGATGACCTGAACATTTTTGTTGTTTTTCTGCAAAATAAGAAACTCAGTCTCAGCTAGAGAAACGTTATTTGAACTGTGCTGTTGCTATGGTAACAAAGGTCAACAAAATGTAGACGCTGTTGCCCTAGACGGAGTTCAGACGGGTCACGGAATGACCAGAACAAGACCCGGGGGTCAAAAGTTTACTGTAGGGAGGAAGAAGCACTCAAAGAAGTGGGCACTCACACCAATGGGCTGCAGGCTTATGTTTAGGAGATGCAGTTAAGAGGCTACATGGATGAGTACCAGCTGACACAAGCTGCAGCACTGAGGTCAATTAAGGTGCAGTCTAATGCGACTGCAGCATTTCTGCATGCCCACATGCCTCTGCATGAACTGCGTTCTCAAGCACCAAGTCCAGAAAAACGAGAAGAAATCTGAAGAGATTCAAGGAGGGTGAAACCACCCTGTTGAAATCCTTGACAGTAATTGTGATTATGATGATGTAACAGATTTGCATATTAGGCTGGTCACTTTGTGTTTGCGAGCGGTCGTTTAATTGCCAGGCTAAAATGTCTTTTTCATCGATGCAAGCTTTTTTGGACTCTCCAGAGATTAATTACGCCAATCAATTTCCTAACCAGCTCAACCATTCGTTTAAAGCCTGTAAGATCTTGAGAAAAAAATCAAATTTACATCTTGATGATCTAATTTGCGATAAAGACGCAACTTAACTCGGAATCCTTTGCTTCTCTCTGATTGGCTGCTTCTGGCCTGCCTGCAGAGACGTGGTGGGGTAAGATAACGGGAACGAGAGGAGCTTTTGTTTCTGGACATAAATCAAGTCTTTGAACACAAAGGGCCTAGAGCATGTGCAGCCTTTGATAGCCCATACATTGATACAGCCTCGTAAACATACAGACTCCTGCCAGACAGACAAACAATACACTTTTCCTGCTATAGTCATTATTATAAAAATGGTTGGTGGATCTCATGTCTTGTATCTGTAAATCACTGAAATATAAAACTGTGCTTTGCTTATTTTAATAATTCTCCGTGCATAAGCCATTCAAAACAATGCAAACTGATGCTTTTTCTATTTTTTCCATTTCCTAAACTTGACCTGAAAATATCCACCCCACTGTGAAGCTGCTTCTATCCTGGGCTTCCCATTTTCAGCTGCAGAGCCGCTGTCATCCAGACGAGGCTGCAGGCACGGTGGGGTCAACCATGCGGTCTGCGGGTGAAACTCAGTTCACATTACCATACAGACAGGGGCCCTGACAATAGAGCGCCCATCTGTTCCTGTCAGCTATAACAAATCTGATGTCAAACCTCCCTCTGGAGACGAAGAGGCAACCCTGGCTAAATGAAATAACACTGACTCCGCCCACCAGCGAGTCAACCGCTCGTCCGTCCTCCACTCGGGTTAGAGCACAAGCAGACACAGTCAATTTCCCTCCCTCACGGAAGCAAGCGTGTGACATCACAGCCCAGGTAACGGAGCAGGAATTGAAGGCCTATATTGAATCGCATTTACCCTCCTCTACAACAGGGTAAATTTTAAACTATCACCACTCAAGTACACCAGCCAGTTCGTATTGCTTATGCATTCACGTTTTTTCATTCGCTTGAGCTATAAAAAAAAAACAACCTTCTGAGCTCTCAGCGTGCAGCGTCCTTATTGAATAAAAAGAAAATGAGAAAACGGAGACTAAATCTGAATTCTGAATTGCTGCATATTCTGAATTTAATCTTCATAAATGTACTTCTCTCGTTCTAATTTTACAGGCTCCAAAATGGACTTCCGTTGAAATTCCAATTGCCCTCTCACAGGGTTCGATGTGAGATTCCTGATCCGTGAACGAAACGTGAACCCTGAACTGCACTTGCCCCTTGATGGTCATTATCTTTATTGAAAAAGCGACATGATGCGAATCGTCTTCGAGTTACTCCTCTCTGACTTACACGCCTTTTCCGGCAAAGAACGGAGTCAAAAGAAACACATACGGATTTGACCCCTTTTGTTCGTAAATTACAAACATACAAAATAAAAGGGACGGGGGAGAATTCATTTTTACCAGGGTGGTTTTGTGTCGAACAAAACGTTCTATTTGAGCTAAGAATAGAAATTTTCAACAATACAGTCACAGTAACGGTTTTAAAATAATTACGTACCCTTTCTCGATTTCTTTTGTCTGTTTGATCATAACACAGGAGGGAAAGACTTGCTCGCATATCTATGAACTAAAATGTTTTTTATTTTTTGCAGTTAATCAGATAACAGTAGCATCTTGGAGGTAATCACAAGAGATCAATGCTATAGAATTAAAAGTCGCTTAATAATTTTTTTTCCCACAAAGCTGGAGGCGTTTGATCTTTCTGAGAAAATTGTCAGTTGTACCATGACTGATAAAAACATGGAGAAATTGGATCAAACGGCCCTCAGGTACAGAGTTGAGTTTCAAGAACAGCTGGACGAGCAGCTGATTATCTGTCACAAATCTGGCCTGAAGCTTCAGTCCACATTGGTAAAAAAAAAAACAGCCAGAACACCACAAACTGTTTTTAGGCTGGCCATTTTTAATCTGCAGCCCATCCTTTCTCTTACTTTCTCCCTCTTTCTTGCCCTCTCTCTTTAAACTTTGAATTTCACCCCAGATCACGTCTTCAAATTCTAGTACACAAGTGTAAATTTACTTACTGTCACCAGGACAAGAGGGATAACATTTTAACACCATTGTTACACAACCAGTGTAAACATACCGCAACCCCAAAACCCCTCATGCCTCAACACTACTTCCAAAAAAGGAGTTAGGCTCCTGATATCTGCTCTCCTGCCACTAGAGGGACCTCTTCATCCCCTTTCTATGGAGAAAAAAAGACCACCTCCTCTTGTCCCTTCTGCCAACAGCAGAGTTGTGGGAATCCACTAGAGGGTGATCTATTACCAAACACCTCCACTGGGGTATTTCATCATCTCCATTCACCCCTCACATTCCTTGTAGATAGCACTACGGATTGTGCTAAACATGCTTTGGAAAAGTTTCCTGCTTCAAATCATCACAGCTTACTTGCTTTAAACATGCGAGTGAACAGACAGACTGTACTCACGCTCTGGGGCTCCGTCATCCTGGTAGTCGGAGGCCACCGACACGTCATCTGAGGGGGCAGAACGTCCGAGACTGGAGCTCCTGTTCTCATCGGAACTGTCCTCATGACTGAATTCCACTGGAGTCCAAAACACAAGAGCAAGAGCTTCACATAGCTAGAAACTTTGTTACCAGATGAGAAAGTAAATAACAGGCACACATAAGAGAAAAACTATGTGGGAGGAAAACAGAATCGTGAAACAGGCATGTTTTCTAAAGAACTTTTGTTCCGGGAAAGACAGAATCAGAGCGGAAACGTGGGTGTGCCATTCATCTGCACAGCATCAATAATGAAATTAATTAGAGTCACATAAGAACTTACATCTGTGGGGAAACTCCTGTGGATGCCTGAAAAACAAGAGAGGCTTTAAAAAACGTTTTGAGAGAACGCATGTTTTTATCTAAAGCAATACTTTGGCATTTTTAAATAACTGAAATAAACTTTTATTTGAAAAAGGTTACATGCAGCTACAATTAAAGATTTTTTAATTGTTTATAATTCAGGATTCAAAAGCTTTATTGCCAAAGTGAATAGTGACATTAAATAAACATATTTGTACATATTTGAATATCATTTAAGACAAACGTTGCAGCTACATAGTAAACGCAGCACTTGAATTAGAGTTGTAAAAGGTGTTAGATCAAGTGTCAGGTTAGATATCTTTATCACAATCGTCTCTACAGACGTGTTTGCAAACAACACACCGGCAGCTAAACAATCACATGACTGTGCTGAAGATGTATGCAAGCTCTCCTTGCAAACACCTTGCTTCAGCACAGAAGACCACAAAACCACTTCAGACTGCAGAATGCTGCAATTGTAGCCCTCGACTCTAAAAACGAAACAATTGAAAAACTATGCACATCACTTCCTGTCTGTTTCACTGTTGTGTGTTTTGGGGTAGCGTAGGAGCCTCAAGAGTTTGCTTCATTGTTTAATAAAAAACATGTGCAATCCCATTTATTACACAAACAGTGACTCTCTCACCTCTTTTGGATAACATAGAAATTCCGCAGAAGAATTTCCCGGGATTCACGAGCAGAGTTACTGAGCTCTTCGTCCTGGAGTATGTCGAAGACAAACAGTTCACAGTCTGAAACGACAGATGTTGTGTTGCGATTTGATTGCGGAATACACAAATAAAAACATAAAAAAATGAACAAACAATAGCAACAAAGAAAACATTAAACATTCTCAACTTATGTTTGTTTCAGAACTAACAGTAGTACGTTTGTTAAAAACTTTTCTTTTGTATTCCAGGTGTGGCAGGACAGAAAATTGACCATTATCTCATGTGGTAGTGCTTTTTTCAAAAGAGCACACGTTTTAAAATATGCAAATAATCGCAAAAACAGTGTTCTCTTTATGCAAATGACACAGAAGCCAGAATGGGTGGATGACAACATTCGTTCTGTCTGTGTGTTAGAAGAGAGATTTGAATCTTGTGATTGGCATCACTCATGAACAACCATTTTGCACAGAATGTTTTGCTCTGGGGTAATCGCTGTAAAGCAGGATAATTGCCAGACACAATGAAGCCAATGAAATCATAAAATGGTCTGTAGTCAGAGTGAGGACATGAACCACAAACTCTATTAAAAGACATTTTCAAATGCAACATTTCTTAAATAGCAAACATGTGTAAATTACAGGAGATAAGCATTTTAAAAACATATGCTGGAGTACTCATTTCAGAAAGTATAGTATAATAAGTCTTTTTATATTTATTGTAAAGTCAACAGTTTAAAAGTTCAACTATAGACTAACAACTACTAAAAAAAACACATACTAAAAATGATCCAAAATCTATACTAATGAAAAACAAACTATTCAAAACACACAACAACAATATACAAGCACATTCATTTCTATTAGAAGAATTAAATGATGAAGAACAATACCTCTTAATAACTGTCTGATGTCTTCAGCTACTGTCCCCATCTCCTACTTCAGAAGTAAAGGCTAATGAAATATATGCTGAGGGCAACAGTTGAAGCTCAAAGTATTTAAGTGAATCTGCTGGTCACTTCGCAGAAGGACTTCACTGTGTAGAATAACATAAATATAAAAGATAAAATAAAGGACAGAAAGAAAGCGCTTCAGAAATGCACACACGCGAACAAGTTCACGGAGGTTATAAGAGGAAGTGCTTCAAAAGGAAGCAATTGGTGTAGCCGTCCAATAATGCACGATACAATGTAACATTAAAATGTAAAATACTACATAATTGTTTAAAATATTTTAAGACCAGACACATTCATAAACAGAAATATATCGCAATAAGTGACAGAAGAGACTCTCTTTTATGGTCATGGATAAAATTAGTATATGCAACATGCAAGTCGTGCATAAAAGACTCGCTTTAAAAGACTCTTGGTTGCACTATTGACCTACAATAACCTGTTAATTCAGACTGTTTGTTCCTGTAACGTTTCCAAGTCCCCGTGAAACGTAAACAAGCGTCGAGTCACGTGAGTATAACGCGACGCTGGTATTTTAGCGCAAAACGTTTCGCGTTATGTGTCGTCACGATGCATTAGTTTTTAATACTCATTAACTCTTAGAGTTACTTCTTGGTCAATTTCTATGTGAATTTAAGATATCTGTATCTTTTATTTTTAATCAGCCTATTAGTTTTATTTTTGTCTATTTGTTATATATTTGTTGCTATGCCATACTTTGATATGTAAGTGATTATTGTCTTGTTTATTGATTGTGACTGGCAATAAAGTCTTTCTGATCCATTTGCATCATTGTGTTTAACTTTCACAATTGTTTTTAAAATTGAAAGCGAGCGCTTAAATGGAAGCGGATGACTGAACGCTTAAGTCACAGAGAGACTGTTTTTAAAGTTATTACATTAATAACTACATTTAATCAGACCAGGGACAGTTTGTTTTGGTTATACAGATTGATAATGAAATGTTGAAGGGCTGTAATTAATCTGTTCACATTTGGTAGGCCATATATTATTTGAAGACCATACACAGCCAACACAAACCATTCTCTGAACACCAAATGCAACAGTGTTTAATGCTTGATTTTTACATTTTCTTAAGCAAACCTGGCGGGTGTTTGTCCGTGTAATAGTTTCTGCATCAGTGGCTGTTGTGGATGGTGGCCAGTGCATTGCTGTGTGGTTGCTAAGCTGCTCTAAATAGTTTTCAGTGCTTTGCTATGGGATTCAAGGTGGTTGCTAGGGTGTTCCTAGGACATTACTACTGTGTTCTACGTGGTGGCTTTCTGGCCTAAATCAAAAGACTCCACCACCAATATGATACTGAAATGCCCAGGTGTGGCCTGGGTCCTGTTGTGATTGTTTGTCATGTGATAATTTTGCTATAGTTGTTTATGACAACTAAAGCCCAAAGTATATTTTTTTACAATCTAATGCTGTAGACTTCCAATATATGCACCATCTGGTTAAGTTAATGGAAATTGTCAGAACACAGCTTTGTTGAAAATGACACACAATAGGAACATTTTGTTATAATGGTAAAACCTTTTGTTGACAGGTGATATTTATTGTGATATAATCCTAATTTTTAAAAGATGATGTTAATATTTGTAAAGATTATTGTAGTTTTAAATGCAATTTTTAGAGTGGGTCTGGGACAAGAATAAAACATGGGTACATAAAACGCATTTTAAAATAAATAGTTTTATTATGCCCATTAAATAACAAAGAGCCAAAAGAACAATACATGTAAATTAACAAAACAGTCATCTAAAAGAAATCTGTTAGTTATAAAAAATCAAGCCCTGAGATTTAATAGTACTTTATGTTGAAGAGGTCCAGGAGAGCAACTAGTTTTACAGGACAATGTTCTGTACTGCTGTGATACTTTACAGTCCAAATGTTGTGGAAGACTGAACTCAAGCTAATTGTTTGAAGACTTGTTCTTTATTTGCTATTTTCTTTAATTGTTTTCTCTGATTTGTCTGTGGGTTAATTGTGAGGTGTTTCGCGCAGGTACCGGGTGGAGGGAGATCTTAAAAGAAAACTGTCTGAATGGAAAAGGGGGAGTAGAATTCCGAGGAGAGGACATGACCGAATGACCCCTTCATCACTGTCCCTGCAGCTATTGGCCTCTTGTGAAGGTAGATAGAGGAATGAGCGTGGCCCTCAACTCCAGCATGAGCACTGACTCCTGCCTGCTGGGCGCAGCCATATGAAAGGATCTTGCCTTTGTAATCCGCCCGGGATTACACCTCCCAACAATGCACAGCTGAAAGGGTGACAAAGACCCAGTATCAAACACAGGCCTGGGCTGATGAGAGGAACCTGCTATGATCTCCTACCACCAACACTGCCATCAGCACCTCTCATCTCCCCAAGAGACCTCCTTTAGCATTCACCCACTCCTTTCTTCTGTCCTCTTATCTGTGAATGCCGGCTTTTTTATCTCTGCATTCCTTTTCATTTGCGTTTCACTTGGGGGAGGGGCAGAACTCTGTCATCTGAGAGAACTCCCGCCCGCCCCAACCTGACGGAAATCACACTCTGACATGGTCACACACCCCTTCAGAGATCTGGGGTCAATGTGAAGGCAATAGAACAGTTTTACAGAGTTTAGCGTATTCCATTATGAGATTCAATTATTATCAAGTGCCTTGTAATGCTTTTCCTGTTAAACAGTGTAGAAACATTTCGGCCCGTGAAAAGCCTCTGGCTCATTTTTGGTGACGATTTGACCCCTTGAACTCAGATCAGCTCCTTGCTGCTAATTAACTTCCCCACACATACGAGAGACACTTTAGGCACTTAAAAGATGTTTGTGTGGGCGCTTGAGGACCTGAGTGGTAAATATTTCCAGAGCATGATAGTTTGTCAAAGAGATTAATGTTGTCACTTACATATCAATCAATGTGAATTTGAAAGAAGGGTGTTTTTAAATACAATGTTGAAGTTTTGTATTTTCTTATACACAAATTGCTCCATCCCAACAATTGTTTTGAATACTTTAAAACCTGACATTATTTTTTTTAAATGTGCAAAAAATGATATATTTCTATCTATGCACTTACATTTGATTAAATGGCAGTTTAGTCAATATTTTCTCTAAGATGCAGAATGAATGAATGGGTTGATTTCCTGGTTTAGTTTGTATTTTTGTGTTTGCATGTTAAATACAGTGTAAAGTTCTATGGGAGCAAATTGTGTAAATTGTAATCAGTGTTACATTTATTATTGAAATCTGAAGCCTTCATTTTACCTCAAATTCTGCTGCTTGGAATATAAATCCTTTGGGATTCAGAGCAGGGCGGTTTGTTGTATCAGTATCCACTAATATTCAGCCTTCAGCGCTTTCTAAAAAAGACCGGGGAGGCAGTGCGTGAGATCAACGATCTGTCACTGATAAAATGAACTGTCAGCTTTCATTTGTCTCCCTCTGGCACACACTACACGCCTCTGTAAATCATGTGACCCGCGACTCGCCGGTCACACTTTGCCAGGCTTCAAGATCCCTACAAACAAAAGCACACGCAGGAAACTCCTCGATTCAATTATGACCTGTGGTGTTGATTTTGCAGAAGTAACTGGCAACTTTTCAGATCCGTGCGTTAACTTCGCTTTCCTCAGTCTTTTCCTTAATCTAATCAGTGCTATACTATAAAAAACCTTCATGGGTGTGTTTTTATATTGCGCTAGGCTAATATCTCCTGGCTGCTTACTGGCAATGGCCCAAGCAGCCCTTGTGCTGCAGGATCTTGGAGGCAAACTCTTAGCTACTCAGCTAATATAGCAGTAGACCGATTGAATCGCCTAGTGAGGATGTAGATACGATTGAGTAAGGGGGGATGGTTGTGATGGGTCAGCGTGGAGAGCGCAAAAGGAAATCTTCCTGTTCTTTCTGTTCGCGCCGAGAGGAGGAGGCCGCATGCGGCCACTGTCTTTGCTGTTGTATGTATGTCTGTGAAAGACAGGACACATATAATGACCCTCTGACCCCTGTTTCAAGCCCATGAATAGTGTATACAGTGTTCTTTTTATCTCTTTGAGGTCATGCACCCCAGCAGAGTGACATGTTTCAGAGGGACTTGAACAAGACTCAGGAAGTCAAGCCAGGCATTTGATTTGTAAAAGACCCTCTGACAAGCACACCCAGCAGGGAGAGCATATACACTGCATGCTTTATATCCTCACCTTAAAAGTGACCTGACAGCAAAGGCGGTGTACCCGTCAATATGATTTTGTTAGGCATTGAATATTTAATGCAATATGTTTCTGCACCCAAGACTTGTTTTGCTTCTTGTCTTAGTTATTTGAGGGCACCAGGGCTATAAAGATATATATTACCCTAAATATTACCCTTAAAGCTGCTAGTCAACTCTATCAAATGAATTATAGGATATACAGTATTCAAGTGTTATGCAATACTGTGATATCAGTTATGTGTATGTACACGATGTCTTCATTTAAACTATTTGCTGAACTTACCTTATGTGTATTTTACAACACAATCTCATGGCAATTCGTAACTTTTCTTTTTACATTTTAGGAATTTGATTGCTAACCCAGTTGCTAATTAGTTCAATCTTGTACGTTTGTGTATGTGTATTTATAAATATAATATGTACGTTTTTGTACAACCTGGTTTCAATCAGTTAGGAATGACTGGTTAGGAATGGACTTGCTCTTTCTTTAAAATAAATACATTTTTGTATGAATCACTTTATTAGAATTCATACGAAAAATAATTTTGTTTTCCAATGAGATCAGGTTGAAATTTTAAAAAGCAGCTACGCTGTTCACCAAATTACGTTTAAATGTCTGTTTTTGACCGTTGCAGGCACTTTCAGATACACATCTATATCTCTTCCTTTCCTGATATAGCCCTGCTTCTTACCTACAGATCATTGTTTAAGGATGCTATTTTTGTCTCCCCCCAACTCTTCCGTATCTGTGGACGGCTCCTCTTGCCCCACATTCTGCAGCTTGAGGCTTTTATGTATGCTGACAACCTGGTGAAAAACAGCCTCCTCCTCCAGGCTGGCTGAACATCTGTCTCTGCAGCACTGTGGCTATTCCACTCATGCCCACAGATGGGAGACCCAGTAGGAGCCCAGAAATACACAACCCAAAAAAGTCAGTAACAAACAGTACATTCTTTATACCTAAAGTATTGTGGCTTTCTTCCTTCTGATCAACTCATAAATTTGTATGGACAAACATTGCATGGTAGTTTCAACAATGTCCCATTATGACATATTGATGTATTATCATAAATAAGACTAAACAAACATGTTTCTAATGGCCACCTTGTGCTTACCACCCGCTTTTGTCTTTTGCATTAACTGGCTTGATTTTACCCACTATTGACCCACAGTTAGACGTTACAAAACACCCTCATAGAAAATAAACTTTTATTTTGTTATGATTTTAAGTTTATATTGATACAGAATTGCTATATCTCAGTGATATTTCCCAATTGAACCGATATTCAAATCTTAATAACAGTTAAACTCTCAGTTTTTATTTTATTCATTTATCATTTATTTTATAGCTATAATTTAATTTCTATCTAGAGATGCTTCAATTTTAAACAGATAATTAATTTTGGAGAGAGATAACACTCCGGTTGACCTTCGGGAAGCCACCCTTCTCATCTCCTACTGGACAGACCCTTGGCTTTTGTGAATTAATTTAGGCCTGAACTCTAAGTGAACCTGGTCAGTGGAGAGGGTGCTGACAGTGGATGGCTGCTGGGGCAAATTCTGCGCAAACCCAACACCCTGAGTAAATATTGGAGCAGTCCATCAGATGATTGGGAATTAAACAGGGTTTTCAAGTCCTTGCAAACTTTTAGAAAGAATTGAGGCTAATGGAGATTGTATCTGGTTGACCTCAGATTCTTTAACAGATTCTACATCTAATGTCAAAAAAAAAACACTGTCAGGTTACATAACGACAGTGATTTACAGTAACCTGTTTATTCTAATAAAAACCATTTGTTCTGTCAGAGCACAAATTCGTTTTCTTACTTTGGCTAATATAATCCAAGAATTTGTTTTAATCCTATTGGCCTTATTCTCCTCTAATAATGTATAAATGAAGTAAAAAAGTCTCATTCCCAAAAAAACTGGGTTTTGAAAGGTGCTTGCTCAGCTAAAAGTCTTATGCTTTTGTTACCTGCGGTATCACGTTAATTGTACGGAGAATGAAACCACAAATCTTGTCGGTGAGTGTATTACCGATCACCGAGGAGTGTTTACATGTTTAGAGAGCCTGGAGGCACAAAAAGGTGAAAAGGTCATCGGAAGCCACCCGGTGTGTAAGGCAACATTCCTCTTGTCAAACTATACAGACTAGAGCAACACGGATTTAAATTAGCTCCATTGTATTGTGACATCGAGTGACAAAAGACACAATCGCACAAATATCATTAAGAGCCTTTTAATTAAAAGAAAATCAATAAACCGACACATTCCTGTATCTCAAAATCACAAACATATTTCAGAAAAATAAAATATTTATTTATTAGAACTTCACAGGCCATTTTTTATTTCCACTCTTTCAACAGAGGTATGAATCTGTAGTGCAAAATAATACGCCGACCTGATGACAAACATGATGAAAAAGACAATAAAAGTCTTGCTTTGGACTTTTAAACACAATGCACGTTTATTCGTTTGAACTATAAATTTTGTAGTTGTAACGCAGCAACTGATGTTTATATATATAAAAAACAAACATGCACGCATTAGCTTATATTTAATGCTTCCTCTACGATAAGTAGAGTACAATAAGTTAAGCAGTTCTCCACAGCAGATGATGAATAAGTTCGTTTTGTCAGATGCAAGTAATAGTCAAACTGCAGCGGAGGAATCCGAAACGGGCGATGCACCGGGGGAGGAAGAGTTGGAGTTGTCCGCGCTTTCTCCAGCAGAGCCAAGAGTCGCTCGCTTCATGATCGGAGCGGTTCCCTCTTTCTCGCGTTTCTTCTGTTTCATCCTGCGGTTCTGAAACCAGATTTTAACCTGTGTTTCGTTCAGTTCGAGGGTGGCGGCCACCTCCACCCGGCGCGCCCTGGTGAGGTACTTGTTGAAGTGGAACTCCTTTTCAAGTTCCGTGAGCTGTTTGGTGGTAAAGTTGGTGCGTATTATATTCTGCTGGCCGTGGATCCCGTATTCAGTGACTTTAACTGAAAAAGATAACAATTCTGGGTGAGTGAAAAGCAGAGATTAGAAATGGGCCTATGTACAAACGTGCCCCATTGTGCTATACCAGATCGTAAAGTTACAGTATCCATTACACAAGCCCTAACTCACCTGTTTTAGGTGGGTTCCTCTTGACCTTCATCCAGTCAAACGTTGGCGCTTGTTTGATATTAGTTTTGGAGTCGCTGTCACTCTCAGTCGAGACTTGATACTTGTTAAAGGAACCGTAGCCCTGTGGTTCGTGTTCTCCATAGGGATACGACTGGTAAGGGCTTGAGGACACCGGCCCTGGCCTACAGTTAGGTTCGCTGTAGGTTCCCATGTTTGATCCCATGTTAACAACAGAAAATGCAGGGGACTGCAGACGCATGTGGTCATCTGCTGGAGTGAGAACGTGTTGATGTCCATAATCCGAATGAGGTCGGGTTTGCTTGCAAAAGTTGGCGTGTCCAGGTTTACCCATGTCCATGTTGATGTGATATGGCTGCGACTGAAGTTGCGCATAAGTTGTGCTGTGAGTTTCCAGCGGTGCCGCTGAGAAAGTGTTCCCTCCGACCTGCCGTCCCTCGGTAATGTAATTATTTGTACTTGCACAAGCATTTGGGAAGTATTCTTGCTCCATAGGAAAACACCCAACCTTCGAACTGTAAGTGTTACCACCACGGTTATAAATCGTATAATCTAAGTAGGAATTCATTGTTGACTGACCAAGCAAAATTGATTAAGCAGGGTCAATATAGGCTGATGTGTGGTCCCAGTGCCCCTACAACCTCTAAGCAGTATGTCAAACCACACAAAGTTGTATCCGAGCTCATATCGGTTAAGTGACAGATCATGTGACCAATTTTGCACCAATAGTGTGAGACCTGTGGCAGCACTCTGGGCGTTGCAGGTGTCCATCAAACGATTCACATTTCCATGACAAACACATCAATCGAATTCACCCATCAATCCGATGAACTCGCGGTGTGTATGTCCTGCCTTAATGCGAATTAAAGCACGCGCACAATTTTTAAGAAACGAATTTGAAATTGTAAACTAAGACAACAGCAGAAATAGGCACGAAGCGTAGATCAGTGCAGCTATGCTGTTTTTTTACTGTTTTGAGGCCAAACCAAATTAAAGAAACGTTCTCTGCATAGCACAAGGCTTAAATAAAATGAAAAAACTGAGCTCCTTAAATCAATTAAAGAACGTAACCATATGACTATATCACATTATGTTAATGGAAATTTTACGAATATCCCAAGACTTCAGTATGTACGGTTTTTATCTCTTATAATAATGCTCATATTTAAATAATTTATAATGTTCACTCTATTGCACAAGTCTTATTTTGGAGAGTTTTTCCTATAACTTTTTATGTAGAATATTTTATCCATTTAAATCCATTTAACGAGTTAACCAACTTACTTTTTGTTTCCTTAAAGCCAATGCTAACAGATTAATATCATTGTATTGTCATTGGCATTATTATATAACATGCATGCAACATGTTTTTCCATTTGAGACATGGAATGTCTTTCTTAGCAAGGAGTTACAAATGAGCCCAGATTAAAGCTGACGATTCGATAAGGCTCAAATGAACATCGCAAGAAATAAGTGGAATGCCTAACAAACATAATATTAATAGTTATTAATTTAAGCGTAAATTAAAGCGTAAGTTAAAATTGATATAGTATTTTATATTTATTTGCCATAAACGTTAATTTGGGCAGTATTACGTGAATCTTGCGTTAAATCATTTGAGAGGGAACTCTATTATTGTTAAGATGAAAGCTTTGGAAAACTCGACTGTCCTGCGATGGGATATTTTTGGGAAGATGAGGTTGTCCAGAAGACAGACTAAGGTTTACTTCTTACTGGCTCATCCAGCCATACATTTGCACCTCCGGCACAGCGGGTGCCATAAATCTCTTTAGTTCTACTTACATTAAAGACACTCCTGGTCTAGAGAAGCTATATCTTTCACAAACAGAAAGGTACACGATTCTGTACAAAAGACCAGCAATTTAGTGGTGTTCAATAAACCTGGTCAGAGCTCAGAAGATGTGAATCCTTTGAGATTTCGGCCACTGGTTTCGGATAACTGATCATGTTTATTTGCGGCGCTGTAGTGATGGGCTCTTCTTCAAAGGTGGTCCAGCTAAGGCATCCTTCTAAACAAGCAGATTTTGTGTGCCTCATTTTTTTGCCTCATTCTCCGGTTTTTATCTGCCTCTCACAATGTTATAGTAAAGTGGCCATTTCCACACACCCCCGCCTGCAGAGCGACTGAAGTGGATCTTCTTGTAGCCGGGCACTTGTATAAGCAATACGTGCTTTTTTTTAGGCAATTATTCCCAACGGGGTTTTCTTGTCGCTCCAGTATTCTGTTAAAGACGATATGAATTAACGCAATCACTCAATTGTAACAAAGTATCACCAATAACCTTTAAATTGGAGGGCAAAATAGCTTTTACACATTACTGTTTGTAAAAAAAATATTAATTATATTACAGCAATATTTTCTGGGTTAATGGTAAATAATAATTTAATTGGTGTTGCCATATGTCAGCTGTAGGCCTGTTTACTCACCATCAAACGACACGGCGCTGTGTTTCTGGGGATTTACTTGAATTCTGTCATCCAAGGAAGGATTGGTTGGAAACACAAACATACTTGTTGATTCTTACAATTGCATCCCCATTCGCTGGCAGAGAGAAACTCTGGCGAGTTGGTACCAGCTTGATGGAGGCTGTCATGAATCTGTAATGGTTTAAAAAGCAAATTGTCCTGTGTCTTCATCTTCCTTATCCCGTTTTGTATTCCAGGTCTACTCCAGGGCAGCACGGAGCAAGTTGGTCTCTCGCTTTCTCAATATGCCAGACACACATATTTGTGCTGTTTCAGATGCACTAAGACTTCGTTGCTTCGTTGTCATTCGCATTTTCGGGACAGTTTTCATAGCTTATGTGGATCCTGTATGGGGGTTTAGCTGAACTCTCGTGTCATGTGACGCTATGGTTCCGGAGGCCCGCTGGAAGATGACCTACAGGGTCAGAGCAACACGGTGAGAGTCAGGGAACAAGAATC
>JAZGTK010000522.1:0-65225 GCA_036877625.1 Ambastaia sidthimunki
CACTCCTGTTGGTACTATTAGCACTTTACATCAGTGTTGGTTTCTTTTGTGTTGTATAATATGAAATACCCTCGAATAAGAGGCTCTCTTTTCTCCGGTCCTGAAATGAGCATTAAGATGACTCTTTAAACAATTTAGATATCCTTTCCATGCACTTTCAAGCTTCCTGTGTTTTTGATGCGACATGTGATATGATAGATCTCTGATCTCGGTTCATTACTTATTGTGAAAAGGTTGTGCCCTGTGATCTGACCGTGAAGAACAACCAAAGCGACTCTGCAGGGATCTATTCTCACCCTGACACCTCTCACAAAGAAAAACACGGCTAATGTGTAGCCTCCACATGAAAGGGCAAGAACATGAAGATGAGTCTTGTGACAACAAATGTATCTCCTGGCCAAGTCTGTCATCTCATCACTGTTTGGAAAAAAACCCAAGAGAAGCCTATCGCGGTGGTGGTGGTGTGTGGAGGAAGGGGTTCCTGGGAATGGGTGGTAGATGTGGCTTAGGTTACATGTGTTTTGGACCTCTCCGCCCAGGGGGGTGCACCTCACCGCCACTGTCTTCTTCTCCTGTGGGTGTTTTAGAGACACTGATCCAGTCTGCTCAATAGGCTTTGGTTTCCATTTCCCCCACTGGCTGATGCAGGCTGCAGATAACTTTGTCTCAATGCTTGTATCTTTTATCTCACATTTGGGAGTCTTGCCTGGGAGCTGGCCGGTGACTACACTGCCTGCTTTGTCTTGGCTCTTGTCATTACAAGGCTCAGGTTGCGGGCGGAGCTGGCGGACCTCCATCTGAGTTTAGTAACCGACCTGTCGCACACACCCCCAAACACGGTCAGCGGATGGTTTTAGGGGGTGTGGCCTGTGCTTGGGGGGCCTGGCCTGTGTTACCTGGCAGTGGTTGAAGGAGGGGTAAAATAAACACATGGGTCTTGATGACTCTGCAGGTTCTGTGTAGCACTGATGGTATCTTGTATATTATCCCTCTGTAATTGCTATAGAAGAATGTTGCCTGAACGTTTGGATGGATTTCAGTCCACTTCCCAGCTTGATGTGCCCGCATGCCCACACGGAATGCGTCCAGAGACCGTGCTTCCATTAGCTTTCCTCTGTGCTGATCCAAGTTTGAGATGGAAAAAGGAAAAACTTTGATACAGACATGAGTTTGGCTTTCAGTTGTTTCAGAAATTACAAAAGAGCTGCTTTTAAATCCAAAGTTTCAACAATGTTTATATTTCTTTAACGGCTGCACAAAGTAACTCACAATGGGTTTCATTCACTAACCATGTGTATTTGTTCTTAAAACCTGTGTTAACATTTCCACATAGACATGTGATTAATCAATCAATTTGCACTTTTTATTTAAGATTAAATTAGGAACCAACTCAAACCACAAGTATGCAAAAATTTGCCTATGGCATGGAAACATATTCTGGAGTAACAAACATAATGTGCG
The DNA here is from genome assembly GCA_036877625.1 of Ambastaia sidthimunki. Classification (NCBI taxonomy): domain Eukaryota; kingdom Metazoa; phylum Chordata; class Actinopteri; order Cypriniformes; family Botiidae; genus Ambastaia; species Ambastaia sidthimunki. Next base: position 1,462 of record JAZGTK010000522.1, read on the forward strand.
TTATAGCTTGATCTAAAATAGGTTCTGCATAACAATTCATCCCATTACATGTAGTGTAGACGTATATAAAAGGTTTTTATTGGGTTTGAACTGGTTTTGAGAATAACACACTTAGCATTACTTGAAGATCTTGCTGGGCAACTTTAGAAAGTGTAAGTGCAAATTACATTTGCAGAGTGACGAATGCCTGTACAGAAGAGGCTGTGGAAAATCAATGTATGTAATATTTCATCTGTAGAGCAAACACAGACACACATCTCCTGTATGTTTTCCTTCAACAAGATGTTTGGTTTGTTGTTGCGCTGTTTATGTTTTTCATATTTCCTGCTTTTAAGACTCATTACTTATTGTTGGAGAGAGCAGATGTTCAGAAAGACTCAGCAGATAATGGTCTTTCCTCAGCACCGACTGAAACAGTGAGACGCAGGTTCATCTGTGGGTTATCACAGTTGAGGATCTTTTTAAAAACTTCTTTCTTTTAGGAGAAGCAGAAGTACAGAGAACTGTGGTTCGGGCTTTTAGAGGGAAGGACTCGGCCCAAGGTGTTTGACTGAGTGCGGCGATGCTGGAGAAAATGGCTCTGTACTTACGAAAGAGAAAGAAAAGAATACATCAAGCTTTTTTGAGAGACCGGGTGAGATGAGAGCGGGCGAGTGGATGAGAGTTCGTCACCTAATCCCTCTCCTGCGGGCCAGGGCGGTCCTATAACGCTATTACTCTGCACTTTGCTAATGGTGTTAAAAAAGACAAAGAGGGCAGGTCAGAATGAATGGAAGACCTGATACACTTAGCTTTAGAGTGCATGGTATTATCATGATTTTCTGTTTGATACCCACTGACAAACCCCGTCCCTATTACACAGGGTAGAAACCCGAGAGTGTTTTAAACTCTTTTGTGTATTTGTTAGGCAAGATGGAATTAGTCGGGGGCATCAGAACGGGTGTGCGTACGCGAAACGGGAGAAACAATTACAGGGCTTTTTGCGTATGCGTGTGTGTTTAGTTTTGCATGCTTGCGTACGAACGTCACAGCGCGTGAACGGGCCCCGCTTGGCGAGCGCCTCGCCGCGCTCTTGTTTGTTTGTTTGGGATGGTGTGTTTTGGAAGACAGGTATTTACACACCCCATGATGAGAAAAACAGCATGTTGGCGCACTGTGGAGAAAAGCGTTCACGATCACGCAGCGCGGACCCCAGCAGCCCCCTAGAGGACGTAACGCACAGAGAGTGGATTTCATTCCCTGTACTCACAATAATCTGCTGTAGCTCAGAGGAGTCAACACTTCATATAACCCTATAGTGATTGCACATGGCTCAGGTAAAAGGGTTAATGTGGCCCTCAATCCCCCCCCACCCCCCATATTCTCCATATCACTGCTTCATGCAGGTAAATGTTTTCCGAATGTTTTTTTTTCTGTGGGAAAGTGTAATGGAAACAATACCTAAGTGCATGATTAATCAGGAGCCAGTTCTGTCCGTCAAAACTAAGATTGCTCAGAGGAGTAGAGAAGGTTCAGTTAGTCAGAGCCAACAGCCTTCAAAATTGTTTAGCGTTGATTACAAAGCAGAGAACCCCAGACATGTTTGACTGGATCAAGGCCTCACACATGTTTTTATTTTCAAATATAGTCTAGCTAAAGAACCAAACATGTGTTATGGAATCCATTCAGTAGTTAGTCTTGATTAAAATGTCTCGGCTCATAGAATACTGTTAGAATTAGTGTTGATTTTGAATTAAATATCGGTTGGCCCTCATGTTTTTCTGTGTATGGCTTTGGTATGGAATGTTACACATTCAAAGGGGGTTGAATTTAAGCTGCTGTTTAAATTACACAAAGCATAAAGTCCTGTATGATTAACCTCATTTTGAATGCTGCCATGTTGCAGCAGTGTGGGGAAATGTGTATATGAGGCTTTACTTAGCTAGACTTGCCTAGAAATTGAACTTAATCTGACAAAAACCTCCACCCTGTGTGTGTGTGTGTATGTGTGTGTGTGTGTGTTTGGTATTCCTGTAGCTTAACTGGAAGAGGTTGTGGATTCGATCCCAGGTAATACAAGTACTGATAAAAATGTATACATTGAATTCACTGTAATTCGCTTTGAATGAAAGCGTCTGCCAAATGAATAAATGTAAATAAATAAGTGTGTGTGTGTGTGTTTGTGTGTGTGTGTGTGTGTGTGTGTGTGTGGACAGTACTTGTGATGGCTAAAGCTTTTAAAAATGTCCTCACAAATCTAATTATATGATAAAAATGCAATTAATATTCATTTGCCAAATTGCTTTAAATCTAATAATGTCAACAGGTTTGTGGTTTGTGGGAGAGTTAAGGATAAGGTTTAGAAAATATTCAAAAATAAACATGGAATAATGTGTGTCTGTCCTCACCATAGCTTTAAGGTGTGTGTGTGTGTGTGTGTGTGTTGTTTCTGAAAGTTTGTGTATTTTATATTGGGTTGTTTTGTCGTTGTAGGGAGTGTGTGTGTTGTTTTAAGCCGTGTGTGTGTTGCTCAAATCTTCACAGTGTGTATTGTTGTAGGAAGTGTGTGTTTTTGGGGGCGGTGTGGGATAAAGACAGGGATGCGTTGTGGCTTCTCAACAGGCGTCTGTAGGTACGAGTGAGAAGTTTCTCAGCCGAGCCATTAAATCCCAGAAGCCTCATTACAGTCACGGCAAGAGCTGCTGGTGACACTGAGAACCAAATGCACATGTGCACAATAAATGCCAACACCATCACAGACACCCTCAGCCCCTAATAACAACATGTATTTATCATAAAGTTAGACAAAAGTTTATTGTAAAGAAGCAAAAGGTCATAGAGACAGTGGGGTTAAAAATCTGAAAATCTTCGCTGAAACATGGAAATAAACAGTTTTTTGTAGCATAAAAAAGTAAGATTATTACGCTATGGGTCTGATTTCTTTGCTTCCACCGAAGCACACAAGATGTTTTTTGGAACGTTCTTAAAGCATGCTGAGATAATCATTAGACTTGCCTCCATCATCTTGTGGAGTCTACGGCAGCTTGAGAACCTGCTGTCATTAAAGCAGGTCAAAAAATAAAAACAAATTTAAAATGTCTGAAAATAAACTGAAACTCTGCCTAAAATGTCAGTTTATTCCAATGTAACTTTTCACATTTAGATTTTTATAGTGATAATATTGTTAAAAGTAAATAGTAGTACATTAGAAAATTGTATTTTCAGTAGTGGTCTCACTTCTAAAAGCAAAAACAAAAGTGTAAAAAGACAGTAAAAAGAGTTTTGTTTAAGTAAAGTGTAACCTAATTGTTTAAAAGGTTGTGTGTGTTTTTTGTTAATCATTGCAAGCAGTATTTCATAAATTTTGATCAACTGATGGAAGAAATGTTATAACTGACAATCTTATAGTAGATGCAGTCGAGCACATTTTTTGCATTTTAAACAGTGGATTTAGGTGTACGAGTTACAGTGGGGGAGTGTAAAGTCCCAGTAAAATATGTAAAATCGCAGTAGTCTGCGATCAACCTCCTCCTTAACTTCAGACTCGGCCCACAGGCTGAAGATTTGTGCCATGCAAAATGCATCCAGCACATATTTTTGGGGCATGTTTGTAGCATTACCTGATATGCATAATTTCTTACCTGATAATGATAATTCCTTAAGTGAATGGAGTGGTAAAAAGTATAATGCAAATAAATGATGCTATTAGTAGACACAGTGAAATCTCCCCACAGTAAAATAACAGCACTGAGATACTGTGTGTGTGTGTGTGTGTGTAAACATCCTCCATTAGTGGCCCATTAGAGCTGCAGTACATTGACAGAATCCCAGCGCAGCTGTTCTCTGAACACCCTTTTGATGATACAACACAGATTTTCTGGCAGTTCTTTCATTTGCCGGACTGCACTGGTCAGTTCTATTCTCTTCCACCATTTTACAATCTCTGAAAGGTCTTACAAAGTAGACTGAGACATAAAAATGTAATTAAACATGGGGGCGTAGTGTTCCGGTGAGGACGGGTTGCTTTTATATGACTGCTGCCCCCCCACAGTGAACCAGAGTAAATGAGGACACAGTGTATCAAAAGATACTCATTACATTTACTATGAAACAGAGAACACACAGCACCTGGATAATTATGTCTGACACCTATGACTATGTGTTTGTGCAAAGAAAGGGTTAAAATAAAAAGAAAATAAGCAGTTTTCTTCCTTTCAGGCAAAGAACATGAGGTTTGTGCCCTGGGGCATCTGTCCCAAACTGCCCCATCTGTTTTGTTTAGGCCATCTCCAAACTTCGTTTTTAGCACTGGTTGGACGTCGGTTGGGATAATGTTTGCATAAATGCAGTGATAGAAAAATTGCTCAAGCAGAGTTGGAAAAACAGGAAAGATTGCGGGGAGATGTGGAGGGAGGAGGGGGAATGTCTTGCCGTCTGCCTGACACAAAGAACAATAAACATGTTCCACATGGGGAGAGGTGGTCCACAGACCAAGCCCTAGCTGAGCATGTGGAAATGGGTTCCAGACCCAAAACCGTCAGCACAAAGGGCCATTCTCACCCACGCCGGCACACAGACACACACAGAGCAGGGGGCAGAGCTAGCCTTTGCAGTTTTTGGGTGCAAGTTAGACCCCCAGGCCCAGCCCCCATATATGTGAACTTTTTTCATGCCAGCTGTTAATCACTGGATGTATATTAGAGTTTGGCTTCATTTTATTGAGTTTAGCTGAAGCAAATTTTTTTATTTCCAAAATGTATTACTATAAAATATCACTATATTCCAAACAGTTGTGTGCTTAGCTAGCCATGAGTGTGTGTGATTTCCTTATAGCACAGACCCCAAAAGATACACACATGCTGAACTTCAGCCCCCCATTACCTCCCTCTCAGTTACATCAGCATGAAATGTGCTGCTAAACCCCTGACACCAAAACTAACATAACCATAGCTGCCCTCATCATTTCAAAACTCATTGGGAATAAACACCCACCCCTGCGGCACGCCAGGGGCAATGAGTCTCAAACCTAATGGTGCTGCGTTTGAAGGAGAAATATGCGAAAGTGTGCAAGACTTGTGCCAGGTTATTAGCTGTCTATGTTTGCCCTAAACTAATATGACCAGGTCGTTGGTTAATTGTAAAATAAACGCACATATTTGCTTTGGCTGAAACTCAACTTAAAGGTTCAAGACAGACAAAATCAACAGCTTGGTGATGAGGGCCAAACTCCCACAAGGCCTTCACAAACTCATCATTTATGTTTAACCTGAAAGAGTTTGGCAAACTTCAGCATTGGCTCTGTGGAAATATCTGGTGCAAAGTATAATAAATGGCTTGGCTTAGAGTCCAGGATTAAGGATTGTTTGTTTCGTTCCTTGTTTTTTTCTACCAGGCTGCTGTACAGTCTTTATCTAATGGTACAAAGGTAGAGCAACTCTGTCTTTAGTGGTTAAAGAAACACAAGCCATAGATGTTTTATTTATAAAACACACAAAACCAGTGTTACACTTGGTTAGTCAAACTGTGAAATTTACATCATTGCATCAGGACACATTTTGTACAGGCATCTGAAATTCTGAACTGTTCTACACACTACTTGTTTGCGTCGACCAGGAGCCTTTAAATAGCACAATAAATCTTGGGTTCTTATCTCATGTGCTTGTTTGGTCTTAACCTCATGCATTAAAAATACTTCCTGCATTGGGCCTTAAAAGCAGGCTGCTCTACAGGCAAACATTTACTAAAGGAACGTCTCAAATCTGGAACCAAGGCTCTCTGACAGACACAGCCGTAAATCACAGCACTTCAAACCCTTTCTTTAGCCACACCGCCAGGAAAGTTCACCCCGAGAGTTACCCTCCTTCTAAACACACCGAATGAAAGCGGGCGGTCTGATTAATTGTAGTCCTGTGGGGATGATAGCAGCCGAACAACGAATCAAAGACCCCAAAATGGAGAGTTGAATTTCTGCACACATGTGTTCTCCTCAGCTGGAAAAAGATGAGGTAGATGGAAGGTTTAGTACTTTGTTGGGTGCAATACATCAAGTCCTCACAAGTAACCATCAAAGAAGTATTAAACAACAGTAAAGGAACAAAAGATAGATCATCCAGCAGTCTTTAAAACAAAGGTTCTTCAAAGGTTTGTTCCCTCACTAGGTTGTACTCTGTATTGTGTTTGTCTTTTTGAAAAGAACTGCCAGAGGAAAGTGGTATTGCTCAGAAGTTTCTCTTTCAATGCTCAGGAGACCTAATAGAGTTCTCATGTTAATTGTTCTCAGTTAAATGTCAATTTTGTCTTAGATGTTTTCCAATACAGTAAAAGTATTAAACATTTAAAGTAAAAGTAAAACTATTAAATGAATCTTTATACCTCAATCTTAAAAAAATATGATGAAAACTGTTTGTTTTTATTGATTTTGCACAGTTGAATGTTTTGAGTGTGTAAAGTTGAGATCTCTCCTAAAACTTTTACTGGGGATGTGAGATTACTGGTGTCCTCAGTAGAAAATCTAAGGAAGACTTATGCAGAAGCCTAAATTTGCTAAGCATTTAACCTAGTTGTAAAAAAAGCACCGCAGATATTAAAGAGATCTCATTTGTTACTTTTTTCTGGAGGTATTGTGATTTCATGAAAAGTGTATTAGGCTGCGAGACCTGTTGGGATCTACCTGGAATCTTTATTTACAATGTAGGTCAGTAATGAAACCATCACACTATGAATAGGAAACCATACAGCTTGTTCAGAGCTGATGTGAGATCAGTTGTTGTCGGCAGACAGACAGAGAGAGAGAAAGTAAATGAGAGGTTCTGGGAGGTCTGTTGGAGACTGTGCTTGGAGGACTTGAGGAAGTGAAGCAGTGAACTGACTACAGTGTGATTGATGATGCAAGCTCACCTAACTGCATGCATTAGCCCTCTCTAAACACTCTGGGCTCACTTATTGATATTTCCATCTGTCATCTCTCCCCCTTCCACCACCCCATATCCACCAGCCATTGGCTGTAAGGTCATTTTTTACACCAAGATACTTTTGAATCAAAGGGAATGACGTGTAGCCTCAGCGTGTTGGATCATTTGGTTGACTCTTCGAAATTTAATGACATTTGGGAATGTTAAGGGGGGGATGGGGCATCAATATCGATTTATTAAGCATAATGCACCGTATGAATCTGTAAAAGATATGCCTGACCCATGAACCGTTTAGTAATGATAGCGCACTTCACTATTAAAGGGCGCTAACATGTGTTTTTATGGCAAGATGATTGAATTTACAGTTCCGTAAACATCAAGAGGGTCCTATGGCAAAGTTATTCCGTCATTACTTTTCCTTGTGCTCTCGAGAACGCTTACCGGCAATGCAACGATTAGCGGGAACCTGACAAAAAAAATTGAGAACAAGAAAAAACATCTCTGGAACGAACGAAGTGTTTTTTGCTGCCAGGGAGAGAAATGTTTGGATGTAGTAAAAGATGAGGTGCTTTTTCAAGATGTTTTATGGAGCTTGTTGGCTATGAGGCGAACCAGGAGAGCATCACTAATGTCAACTGTAATGTAAACGGGGGGTTTAAAGTATTGCTGATGAACAAAGAGGAATGTGAAACAGAATGAAGGAATTGGGAAGTCTGGGAGGGTGAAATGGGGCTGTAGTCTGGGCCGTGGTGATAAGGCAAGGAGACGTCTGGAGAAGCTTCATTTGCTGCTACAGCTGGTGTTTGGCCTGGCTTGGCCCTTTGACAGTAATTTCAGACTTAGATTAGCTGTCATCTGATGCCAAATCTCCCTCCAAAGCCCCCAGTTTTCTGCCCCCTGCCCTTTCTCACCCCTCAAAGACCCCCGAAAAAGGGGTTGGGGGTTGTCTTTGTATTGTGCCTTTTGTAGACTTAGAACATTTCTTCTGATTTCATCTCGTCCATGTTGCACTTTGATATTCTGCTAAATTGGATGAAGCGTCCTGGTGTGGCTTCACGTTGTGTGTGAACACAATTTGTATTTGCTGTCTCTTGTTCTATAGCGTTTCTAGGGAAGGGGGCTGCTTTGATGGCATAGAGAATGGAGGATGGAGCAGGTGTGTCAACCAGACTGGTAACAAACCATTACAGTCTCTCTGCTGGAGATGTTAGATCTTATTCATGTAATCTTCACACTCTGGACAGAAAGAGAAGATCTGAAGGACTTGTGTGTCTGTGTGTGTGGCTGCAGTACATTTTGCTTTCTTGCCAGGTGAAAACCACATGTATGGTAAGCTGAGGTTAGCTAAGGTTAGACTGTTAAATTGACCATATAACAATGGGACCCCAGGCTTCTTGGATGACAGCCATTATAAGTCAATATAAGTAAAATAGGTAATTATGCAATTAACTTTCTTTTTCAGAGTTTCAACATTTTAAGCGTTTTGACCAATTTATTTTCAGTTATCTGCCTATTAAATATACTCAGTGTTAGTGGAACAAGCACTAAACCTGATTATGGCAAAAATAGCATAGTTACTGTGGAGAAAAGTCTTTTTGGTTTTGCTATCCAGTATGGGACATGATAATTATTCACCTAATTAATATTCATGGGTTAAGGAGATGATTTTATAATGTGTCCCTCCACTTTTCATATTGTTCACATACTTTTTAAATCTGGCATTAAGTGTCTGTGTGTTTGTGGCTGGAGTTTATATCCTGGTCTTCCGGTCCATCTGCGCATAAAGCCACAGTTCCAGTGAAGTGACTGCAGTTTCTGCGCCTCCTACCTTCTTGCAGGTGCTCAATTTGTGTCTAAACTGCCCCAGCCAGCAAACTCATTTCAGAAGAGCTGGGCCAAAGCCAGACCATGTGAAAACCCTTAATGAAGTGACTCTCTCTCTCTGAACTGCTGTCAATCTCTGCTCATCCACCTCCACTTGGTCATTCCAGTCAGTTCGGCCCTTAGCACCAAGATTACTACCTCCCCCCACCAATCCCATCCTGTCACAAGCAACATGGAGAATATCTCCACCGTGAGTGACAGGAGCCTCTAGCAATTTCTCTTGCCATTAAAAAAGGGTCTACTATAAAGGAGGATTGTGTTAAAAGATGTTGCATTTTCTATCTTTGGCCTGTCGTTGTGATAACAATTGTGAATTTAACAATTGTGACAATTGTGACAATTGTCTATCTCAAGCACAGTTCCAGCATTTGGCAGGAAATACCCAATAAGTTGTTTGTGTTTGTTTCCACAGATTCATGTATGGAGAATACACGGTGGAAGTGGCCATCAATGACTACCTGGACATCTATTGTCCACATTACGAGGACCCACTTCCTCAGGAGCGCATGGAACGCTACATCCTTTACATGGTCAACTACGATGGCTACACCACCTGCAACCACCACATGAAAGGTTTCAAGCGTTGGGAGTGCAATCGTCCAATGAGTCCAAACGGGCCTCTTAAGTTCTCAGAGAAGTTCCAGCTGTTTACGCCCTTTTCCTTGGGCTTCGAGTTCCGACCAGGCCATGAATACTATTACATCTGTGAGTAACCTCCTCCTCCTTTGTATCTCGCATTCTTAAACCCCAAACTCTTCGATTAGCTCCTGTCTGTGACCAGGTGTCAGTATTGCCCCAGGGTCCCATCATTCACTCAACTGATGGTTCTTAGGTTACAGGAACTGGGGTGTAAAGGGTAAATGCAGACTTGATAAGGACCTACAGATTTCACAACAGACTCTAATCAATAAAGTGCCCACAGTTCATTCGGCTGAATTCTGTTATGTGCTCTCCAGAGACGTATGGCTGAAAGCAGAAATAAAATATGTCACTCAAACTTTCGTTGGTTTTATGACATGGTTTATGGATCTGATTGGAAAGTCTATCAGTGGAAATTTGAAACTATAATTTACATCTTTTTCTTGAGGTTTCTAAATAAATTTGTTTTACAGGAGTGAATTTGTTTTACATTTGGAGTGAAATAGTATACTGCTAATAAACAATAACTCATCTACAGAAGTGTGCACATTAGAAGGGCTTTAGAAACAGGCAGGTGCTACAAATGCCCACGACCTGTCGCACGCTCAGAATATTAAATGCTGATGAGCTTGAAGTGTGTGCTGAGGTTACGATTGGACAGCGAAAGAAAAACACCAACATTTTTCTTGTCTTACTGGTTTTCTGTTGTTATTTCCCTGGTGTTTTTAAAGGAAATGTTATCAGATTTTATAGAAGAAGATTGATATAGATTGAAGAAAGGGGTCTTCAGGTTAGCAATAGCTTATATTAATAGATTCACAGTTTATTCCAGCTTGCATGGCATTGTCTTTATCCAGATACAGTTTGCACCAGCACACAGAGGCGTGTGTTACATGTTACCCAATTCAAAAGAGCAGATTACTGAGAAATTCTCTCCGCTGATATTAAAATTGCTGTGTTGCCAGGAAATCTGTTTTGACTTTAAACTGTCAATCATTTATGCTGTACATTCATGTGTGATTTTTTTGTACATCATGCCAAGCCATTGGAAACAAAAATAGCAAATGATATTTCTTTAATAATCTTGTCTGTTCCTCTAGACAGCAGTGAGATTAAGTGGAGCAAATAGAGACAGTCTTTGGCTTCTCATATTACTTTTTTAGGTTTAAGAGATCTCAACAGTGTCTCAGATGGACCAAACTCTTCTAAGACCAAATTATCTGGGCTTTGCGGAATACATTTTTTAAAGCTTAACTGTATTTAGCCAATTGTCTGATTTATGTCTTATTTTTCTTCTTTAGGATTTTAGGAGAAATGTCTGAGAAAAAGTTAGTCTCGTGAGCTAGGAAAGAGCAACCTTTGAGCAATAACATTATTTTCGGGGAAGCGTAACACTCTATTCTAAAGCCAGACATTGTAAACAAATAAAACTAGTTTAAAAATCATTTACCCCTGTTATTTAAATGTCTGCTGTACTCTATTGCATTAGCTGACATGACATTCGGAGCAAAGGACTCAGAGACATTTATTATAGCAATTCGTACGTCTAGATGTTTAATCAGGGGGGAGTCGGGCGGAAAGTCTGTTTCTGCCACTGAACTCCCCTGGGTCTGCGTCAGACTCCTATGCAAAGTTCGCGAACGCTTCGATCTCACCGGCCAATGGAAATGTCAATTTGTTGAATGGCGTATGCGCTATTAGCCACGCACTTTGCCGCTCTGGGTGAAATCAGTGCAAAACCAGTTACCAAGGCCATCATGCGTAACTGTCCAAATTATGCCGATTGGTCAAATCATATTTAACGGGGATCCTGATGGGGGTAATTGCATCTGCAGCTACTGGGGTGCCAGTCATTACCATTTTTTTAGATAACAACAGCTAAAAGCCATTAACCTGGAGGGAGAGTTTTTTGACTCGGGATGGCGCCTGCATGACAGGCCTGACACCTCGCCCTCAGGAGGCAGCCCGCCCACCGCCTCAAGGTCAGACCTCAGCCTGGCCGGACAGAACGAGCGATTTTGTTTTCTTTTTTATTTTACCCTCTGCTTTATCCCTCTCTTCTCTCTCGCTTGCATGACAGGGGGGAATTTGTCGGGTGCATCTGTCCCTGTTTCACTAATGGTCCTGTGAAAGGTGTCCTTTGGCCTGATAAAAAGGGCTCCCGCTGGGCAAAGGCAAAAGGGAAAGGCTTCGGGCAGCACGCATGATGCATTAATGAGGCAATTTCACCTCTTTTTTTTGTTTTTCCTCTTTTTTTCAATTCGCTTATGCCTTTTTTTCTCTGCGTGTGTGTGTTTATCTCAACTTTGAGACGAGGGAAGGGACTTTGAGAGAAAAGTTTGCGTGTGAAAAAGCTGCTTTTCATCTTAAATGAATGCAGCTCATTAGGGGGAATGGTTTTTAAGCACACGCCCGCCCTCTTCACTGTGTCCTGGGTTGCTTCAAAACCTCCCCGTCTCCTCAGAGACTAGCAGTTCAGAGGTTCTGGGCTCAGGGCAGAGACAATATAAAGGGAGGAGACAGACAACTGGATTATATATGAAACAGAAAAATTGTTGAAAGTTGAAAATGGCGACCATTTTTTATGCTTATGTGCATCACAATGTTCAACATAGGTGCTGGAATGTAAGTTCTGCCCTACAAAAAGAGCCCAATTGCCTTTTTTATTGAAACTCTGCAACACAAAGGCTGCATCTGATAGCATAGGCAGCTGCCTTGTTGTCTCACTGCCTTATCAGGCACCTCCGGAGGCAGGACAGGCTTCAAAGACAGTGTAATGAAATTATATTTGAAATATAAACAGGGAGGACTTTGGTGAAAACCAACTGAACATTTTTAAAACTACAATACTAATTTCTCAACTAAGTTGTGTAAATACAACTTTTATACAGAAACTGTCTCTCGAGCACCATTTCTGGTCCCTGCTCGACCAATCACCTTCCCCGTGGACATATATGCACAGTATTGTGAGATATCAAAGGCAGCGAAGAATACATCTATGCTGCCTTTTAAAATAAATGATCAGTTGAAGGTATCTCTGGAGACAGGAAGTGAAGCAAACATTGGATTCAGACCAGCCCTGATGCCTTCTCATCTCGGAATGCATCCTCCAGAGGCAGCATTTTAAAGCTTTCGGACGCAGCCTAAATTTGGTGGCTGTTGGAATGGAAGCCCCGCCCTTATAGTTAAAAGAGCCAATCACGTGATGTTTATGCAAGAATGCAAATGCCTGTTAGCTGGACCAGCCTAAAATATAAAGTTTATTATACCATTCTTGAGTTTATTATTAATTTGAAGTGTATTATTGCGTACATAATCCTAACCAACTGTTGAGATTTTGGTCTTTCCCCATTTAAGTAGATAGGAGCTGTGCTTACTGGAAATAGCTGCCCGGGAGCGTTACCAATATGTCCGGATGAACTAGCTTTAAATGGACTTTGGCTCTGGGGGAAACAACCTGTAGCTCATGTCTATAAATCTTCCATTGTGTGTTAGGACACCTGATCCTAAAAGCATAGTCGCACAAATTGCTTCTTTGAACGCTAAAAGCACATTTGTCCTAATAATCGGTTAAGGAGTCATTTCTAATGGTTCATGGCCATCTGTTGTCTATAACAGGCAAAGATTTAGAGGCCAGAAATGTTGAACAGACCCTAAGGTCAGATATGTAAATCAAAGCTTTCTGTTCTCAGAGAGGTAATATTAACTTTTACTACACCAAAAATTGTCATTTTCTCTTTGTTTATCATTTATTTATTGTGGAACACAAAGATGTTTGGCAGAATGCAATAAATACAAGAATGCGATGCAATACAATGGAACAGGGCTAGAGTTAAGCAAAAGTGTGATTTGTATACCCGGTCTATCTCACAGTCTGCCAGTCTGACCCAAAACAGCCTCTCTGCCGGGTATCTTTTCAGAGATCATAGCTGTCCAGGAAATTGAGGTGATGGGCGTCACAAAAATGTCCCTCAACCAGCGGGGCGTCCCAGACCTTCCCTCCAACCACGGGATGTTGTCACTCCGTTCACAAGAGGAAGACAATGACAGAGAGGAGGGTCAATCGAAGAAAAGAGAGAGAGAAAAAAGATCCCAGGGTTCAAAGTTTGCACTCAAGGCCGGGCGTTTCTTATGCCTGTCCTGAGCTGTTTTTAATGCAGTCCGCCCTTTTGCTTGGTGCGAGACCCGGTATTGTTCTCTCTTTGTTGCAGACAACAGTCTGAGCTGAGAAGTACTTAGTCTGGCTATTCATCAAACGAAACCTTCTCCTCCTCCAGAAAAATGTTTGGCTACTATCAATATTGTTGCTGTCATGGCCCCTGGGGTTATGAGGCAAAGAGGTCTGGCAGAAAGGGTGAGAGGGTTACAGGGGGGTGACCGAAGCTTAGTTTGGTGATCCCACAACAATAGAAAATGTCCATCACCTTCAGGTCAACCCCACCCTGACCCGCCGGAGAGAGTAACTGGGTGAACAGCAACTGTGACATTTTCACATGACTGTGTGGTGAATACAGCCAATGGGGATTTCAGTCCCTCCCAAAACACACACACACACACTTACTACACTAGAAGATTTCTGATAGCCCTCTGTTCATAAAAACACACTCTTAAAAAACCTTTAATATAGCTTCTGTTCATGCATACATAAACACTCTCATATGCACATATGTGGACATTAAAGGAAGACCCCAAATGGAGATTGCAGCTCAGGGTTACTAGGTTAACATAACCCACTGTCTTTTGTGGTAATAGCTAGCCAAACATCTTTTACCAAAGATTAAAGATAATTTTAATCATTTTAAAGAAAGTATTTTTGGATGTTTAAAATACTTTTTATGATGACGTAAACAGCTGTAAATCAGATATTCAGCTATAAATCTATTGGTTAATTTTCACGAAATGTCTAAACATTTAGCTCCAGAAAAAAAATCAGAAAAATGACAATTATTTTTGTAATTCTATTTGGTGACACTGATGGCACAGAAACCACTTCCGTTTAAATGCATTCACACAAAAACGTACTTAAATTGTTTTATAAGACTAAGTAATGGGCTCATTTTTGTCCCCCCCTTACATAAGAAGTACTTCAGTGTTACCATGGTACATTAATGACATCACATGGTCATTCCATCATGTACCGTTGTATTTACATGATAGTCTGAGGTACTTCAAAAATGCTACAGTTGTGTCCACAAACCCATTGAAATACTTTTGCCATGTGCAATCTTTCAAATGCACTTAAAAATATAGTACAAAAAAATTGTATGAATAAAATGGAGTGATTTATGTTTTCCACCTAAGGAAAATGTAATTTCTGGGATTTCTGGGTTTTATTTTTGACAGCATGAGCACACTCGGTGCCAATTTAATGTCTATACACTTAAGAACACCTGGTAGAGCAGAATTCGCTGAAAGAAGCTTTTTGTCCAGAATGCATCAGCTCCCCATTAGCTGAGCCTCTGACTGATTTGTGGTAATTGCCGGAGGAATTTTTATGTATCTGAAGAGCAGGCTGAAAACTGTGTCATGGCAAAAATCGTGATTTGTTTTCCATTTGCGATCTTTAAAAATTAGCCAAAAATCCATTTGTGCGCTTTTGAAGGCAATGTGGGGACAAGTACCAGGATGAAGTTATACTTTCAATGGAGGACACACTCAAAGTGCTTTCTGATAGTCATGTGTGGAGTGTGTGAGAGGGTCACATGGCACATTAATGGAAATTTGTTCTTGCTCTCACCTGGTTTTGATGTCACCATACATAACCTAAAAAAGTATCTAAAATCCTGTTTTATCCAAAGAAAAATTGATTTTTAACATATCATCAACATCAGTCTATTAACACATCAATCATGAAAATTGATTTTCAACATATCAATCAAGACAATGGTTTTTGTGTTTATGTAGGACAGTCTTATTTTAACTATTATTTAAAAAAAATATGATTAATTTCCTTGTGACAAACTACTTTTCATCTTGAGATTTTTTTTGAGTACCCTCAAAGTGTTTACAGTGGAGTGCAAAAGTCTGCACTATAATAATAATTAATAATGATAATTTTAATTTTATAAAACTTTAAATGTGTAATAACATTTAGGTTCTGTTGGTTGACCATAATGGTTTGGAATGGTGGGCTGATCGCTCTGTGTGATTTAGGCCAATGGCAAAACTGTTACAGATGTACTGTGTTACTTTTGCAAGTCATTTCCATGTAAATCATGTCAAGTCAGATAGATTTATCAGTCTGTGAGAAGATTCAGTAATAAAAGTATTTCTAAACTTAAACACTTTGTCTTTCCACAGCCTCACCACACCCCAATCTCGCCGGGAAACCATGTTTGAAGTTAAAAGTCTATGTCAAACCTACCAGTAAGTATGTCCCAGCATTCCTCTGATCCATCTGTTCTCTGACTGTGTATGTTATTTATGTATCAGACCTGGTGATACTTGAAAATCAGAACCAGGAATTTCACATCCCAATCCTTGTATCCGGCTTGATTTATTTCAGGAGGTTTTTTGGGAATATAGGAACACCTGTATTAACTCTGGTGATGGTTGATATCTTCAGCTTTGCTTAATTTATGGCCAGTAACTTAATTCCCAATGCTCCAGACCTCCACTCGTGACTAAGACGGCTTGCTTTATGGGGCCGAAGGTTTTATGGGGCAGATCGCTCACAAAACCAGAAACGGTGGAGAGATAGCTTTGCCCCTCGGGGGTGTTTGCTGTAGGAAGCTCTTCATCTCACACAGGCCTGATAACAATCAAAAAACTTTGACCTGCAACTAATCAGAGCAAACCGAAGCGGACGCTAAGTGACCTGTGAGGGGTTTCTCACACACAAGCCCCAGACATCAGCATAGCCTGCAGTTAAACACAGAGGCCCTGGTTTGTTTAACCCCTCATGATAGGTAAGCCTGACAGCTACAAGTAATTCTGTTTAAATCACCCTCCCTCCAGAGATAATGGCAACATGTCCAGAAAATGTGCTGTTTAAGCCAGCCTTTAACAAACACCCAGTTTACACGTAGATCTGCTCAGTGTCGAAGATCCTTTCACTATGTGGCACATAGCATCATATACTAGTTAGGAACCGCCTATTTGGATAGAAACACCTGTTTTTTGCATGTCATTTAGGGGTGGTGGAAAACATAACAAACTCTGCTGGTTGTTGTAGAGAATTTACTGGAAAATTGTAAAAAGTTTTTCATGTTCAATGAACAGAATTTCTGCCCACCCAAAACCAAGGCAGAATTTGTTGAATTAGTTAACTTGCTAATAAGTACCTCAAACAATTCTCTGAATATCTGAGATTTTCCCTGTAAACTCAAATCCTGTGATTAGTACTTTCTCCAAAGCGCTAGTTGTGTCATTATTTAAGGGTTATGTTAATATTGAGAAGCTGCAACTCAAGTGACAGCCTATTAGCATGATGTAATTGTTAGCAAACAGAAGTGCTTCGTTCCAGAGAGCAGTTCAGAGAACCGCATGCAAATTGAAGTAACAACCCACCTCTCATCTCAACAGTCATTTATCTGTTTACAAGAGCACCTGTGACTCCATCTCACTCCTGAGAGACGATGTACAGCGCAAGGATTTAATCTTGTGAGCAACTGAGTGTCTTAAATGAAATCACGCAGATGTGAAGTTCATCTGATACTGTCTGAAACCAGCGAATCGATCTCATCCCTTATTCACCAATGGATTTCAGAGGTGTAGAAACTTGTAAAGGCCTGAATATTGTTTCATTGGGGCGTTGGCTAGAATTATCATAAAATATTTATTTGTGCATATCCAGGATGGAAACTAACAATAGATTCCTGTCAGTGAAAATCTTTATCGTCCAGCACAACCCGCCTCGCCATTGTTTATTTTCCTGCTCTTTGACAGAGTAGAATCCTAATCTTGCTTTGGAGACGAGAGATAATCTAAACCTCAGACCTCATTTTATTGTCTTTACGGCTTGAGGGAAGGGAACTCTTGAACCTGGTTGAAACAGCCCATGAAAAGCACGGCTGGGAAAAACGGATGAGAATGGAACAGGGGTTAGAGGTTTCACCAATGAGAGAGTAAAGAATTTAGAGCCTAAATCTTAAATCTTTATTATGATACGTATATATTTAAACTTTTATGATGCATATGCCCCAATACTGTCTTTTATTAGTGAAGCTTATAGGGTGAACTCAGCCAAATTGAACTATATTTTTTACATTGCGATATCTGTCAGAAAGTGATCCGGTTATCTGGAGTAATTCTACTTGTTGTGTGTGAATTGGGATGCAGATTTTGTAACAGTTGAAGCAGTGCCGGCATACTAAGAGAGGCTCTGGAGGCTTTTGACATAAGTATCACACTGACAGCTGGTATTACATTGTTTTCTGCTATTAAATGTAGGTAATTTGGATGAAAGAGGAAGAGACAAAAGTTTAATGTAAAACATTACAAAAATGTAAAATTTGATCATGTATAATCATCTCTCTCTCTCTCTCTCTCTCTCTCTCTCTCTCTCTCTCTTTCTCTCTCTCTCTCTCTCTCTCTCTCAGATGACTCTCTCTATGAGTCTCCAGAGCCGTTCCTGACAGATGACTCCAGCGGTGGTGGTTGTGCATTAACGCCCAGCCTGTGGCTCATGCTTCCTCTCCTTCTCCTTTTGTGTCCCTCATAGCATTATAATCCTCTGCCCCCAGCCACACCCACCCCCTCGCCCCACCCCATATGACATCACAACGACATGCTCCGCCCCCATCCATTCTGGAGTCCAGCCAATAAACATTGCTCCTTACCTGCTCCTTGCACTGTTGAGATGGATTCTTCTCCACCCTGCCACCCCACAGGATGTCCACTAACAAACCCTCATCGTTGAATGGCCAAATACGGTCATTTCTCCATAGCCACTCTGCTGACAAAAACACTGAGAGTGTAACATCTGTGTCGGGTTTCAGCCGACTGCCACCCGAATTACTCCATTTCTCTGTGTTGTCCACCTACCCGAGTCTGTGGTGTCATCCAAGCTCAAAATTTCCTATTGTGAGCCTGTTAAAAGAGTGTGTGTCTATACATGCGTTTGTGCTTGTCTGTGCGTGGGTGCAAGTATGCTGATGTTTGCCTAGAAACAGATGTACAGAGCAGTCACAGTCCCATACAAAATTACTAGAAAAGCTTGTTCCATTACTCATTGAAAGGAGAAAGTTATATCTGTGAATCTGCCAAAGACACTATGTACTTAAATTTTTTAATAGGGGAGTGGGGGAATACTGGCTATGGTTTAGGATCACATGGAACATTCATGGCTTTGGGAATCATGGGAGGGGGTGATGTGACAGACGACAAATGTAGATTTTTCTATTATGATCTTTTTTGTCATACAAAAAAAAAATCAAGAATGTTGAGTACATTTAAAAAACAAAAAAACAATAGCTAAAAATGGCCTTTTTTTTCACTGGTGCTTAATCTGAAATGAGTTTGTGTGTCTCTAACTGCAAAATGAATTAATCGGCATACTTGTGTGTTTTCCAGTAAAAGCACTGAAATATACAATTTTATTTTTTCTTATTTTTCTTTCAGCAGCATATTGTTTTTGCTTGTTTTGAGCATAAATTTAAAAAATAGTTATGTTTAAAAATTAAAGAACAAAAATATTAAATTCAAGTTCAATATCTAATATTATCTTGTGCTTCTCAAGTAAATTTATCTTGTGTTTACTTAGGTATTTTTACTAGGAAACAAGATACCGATTAATAAAACGTTTTTGCAGTGTATACAGTGCCAAGTGGAAGAGGGATGTTTGTCAATGAAATGTCTCGTGTTTTGGCTTTCTTACCTTAGTCCCAACCCGTGTTGCTCTCTTGTTCTCTGCCTCTCTCTCTCTTTCTCTCTCTCTCTCTCTCTCTCTCTCTCTCTCTCTCTCTCTCTCTCAGTCATTTCTAAATCTGGTCTTTTTCTATGTGCTGCTCCCTCACGCATAGATCTCCCACACTTGCACTCTCTCCCTTTATCTGTGCTGAGAAGGACCCTGTGCTAAAGGAGGGGCCTCAGGACCCTGAGCGCCCGCTCACTGTGACATCACAGGCTTTGGCATTAAGACTGACGGACCGAGGCCTTGCACTGCGACCAGAACGCTGCATAACAAGACTCAAACTGAGGGATTTAAAATCCACATAGCACTTCTGCTTTTGTGACAATTTCATTAAAAAAAGACAAGCAAGAGGAAAGCATATGGATGTGGGAATAGTTGTGCATTGGAATTGTTTTGTGACTGTGCAAGAATAAATGTCCTGAAGATTTCGAGGCAGCCCGGCATGGATCGCCTATGAGAGTGAAATTCGAATAACGTTTTTTGAAATGTTTGTTGGAATTTTTATATTTTACTTATTTCTGTGTTATTTTTAACTCTACTTTTCAAAAGAGCAACAGAATTTATTCATATGTGATATGAAGCTATAATGTAGACCCTTGAAATACTAGAGCAACGATGGTACCAGTTCTGCAGTTAAACGAGTCTAGACGAGTCACATGTCGCTGTTGTTGTTGTTGTTGTTTCCTGCTTGTATCACAATGCATTCTGGTACATGTAGTCCTGAACTATTTTTTCCTCTCCAAGTGTTATTATGAAATTATTTTTATTTGTTAATCATGTGGATAAAACATATTTTGAGTTCCTATAAAATGTTCAGATGCTCTGGCTAAGAACAACTATGAAAAAAAGAAATAAAGCTTTTTGTTTACAATAGAATCATTTATTTACAGGGAATATAAATCTGTGGTAAATTAAATGTTTTGGAAATTTCAAAACATTTCAAAAGTAGGAGGAGACACAATTACAGGCATTAAATCAGTAAAAGGCTTTAAGAAATTTACAAAAAAATATTTCCAATATCCTAATCTGTTCCTAAGCAGATAATCAAAATTTTTCATATTAGAACTGGTCATGTTTCATCAGGATTAACTTGCATGTTGATGAAAGAAATGAGACTCAAACCGGCCTGAATGAGATTCAGAGACGTCCTGAAAGATAAGGTAATACATCACTCGCACAGAATCAAGACCAACATGAAAGCTCTTCCTTTGATTTCTATGTTTTCAACCAGTAGAAAAGATGGTCCACCAGTTTAGTTGTCATGGCCTTACAACCCTCCAGGTCTTTCCTGTTTCTAAATTTCTTTCTGTCTCTCCCTCTCTCCGTCTTCTGTCTGTCTTTCACCTGCAGACATGGAGGGTTTCTGAGTCTCCAGTCTCTCTGTGGCAAGACATGGCTGTAAATGCACCTGACCGGCTGTAGTTTTCAGTAATGTTTGTGAGTGGCTCAGGAAATGGAGGCTGATAGGACTGAGTGCTGAGTTTGGTCTCATGCAGCGATGGAAACCACCGTAGCAGGGAGTCTTACTGAGGAGAGATGGGGGTAATTGTGCACAGATTTGAACAATTTTCCCCCAATTTGGTATTATCTGTTTCCTACCAGACAGCTGAAACAGGAAATAGTGACACCAGGGCATCCTTTAAATTATGCATCCTGAATATTATCCATAATGCATCTCATTATTAGGGAATTTTAACTATTTCTGGATAAATTTATATATGAATGTTTTATTATTCTGCATTTTAATACTTTGTAAATATCAATGTCAAAATCATCAGGCACTACTATTTGACATCAGCAACTATGTGTAAAAGGGCATTTATGGATCATAAAGTTGATTTAGATTTAATTTGGAGTATTTTGTTTGCAGTTTTAAATGTTTATCATTGCAGAATGCATACTTTTTCACATGTAGTTTTTAAAAAATAGTATGCAATATACAATACATTCAGGGTAGTATGCAGTACACTAGTATTGCATTTTGAACGGAGCCCATTCTTGAATGAGGTTGTCTGATAAAGTCAAAGCATCTAAGCATAAACTGTGATTGAGGACGTGCAGAAATATTATTTATCCCATTGGTATCAGGTTCCAAACCACTGATTCAAAGCCGCAAACCACACGCTAACCCACGTGTAACAGGCAGAAAAGTGAGGAGTTTCACAAACAAACGCAACCCCTCTTTGCTAATTAGCATTAAGAGCTGTTGTATCTTTGGCACTGTTCCTCACAGCTCAGATGAGCTGATTGGTATTCTGCTGAGTCTGTCAGCATCTCTCATCTCTGCTAAACTTGTTGTGAATGGTGACTGCTTTTGTAGCGTTCTCCTGCGCCACCTTTTCACTGTCCTCTTCAAGATAACAAAGCTCAGCTTGACCTTTTAGCAATCAAAGCCCAACAGTCGACGTCCTATCAAATTCCCAGTGTGAGACGCCCGGGCTTGGGCGGGATAGAGCTGGTAGATTGCACCCTAGGTACCCCCTAACAAGATAAAGAAGGGGCAACTAAGATGTCTTACTCCTAACAAATCAAGCCCAGCAATCTCATGACTGAAGCAGTAATCCTGCTGAGTGTCACCCTGCAAGAACCTAGTGCACAAATAGAAGAAACAAAACTAGTTAAAGTCCCTCAGGCTGGATTTGTTTGACCATAAAACAAACCCAGCAGAGACTATTGGGCCTCCTGCAGTATGTCAAAAGCACACCACATCATCCCGATCGAGATTCCTGAAGGATTCTTAATGTGGAAAATGTCAAGGACTCCGGAGGTCAGGAAAAATGAGGGGAATTCACTTAAAAGGAAAGTTGTATGTTACAATGCAAAAACGCCCCAAACGTTAGCGCCTAATGCAGTTTGCACAACTCGCCATCTTACAAGCGAGTGCTAAGTACATAATGCTAATAGTATCTAATGCTATAGTATAATAACACTATAATCTATACAAATTTTAATTTACAAAACATTGAGGGAAAAACAATGACTTTTAATTTAAACGTTATTATGAATTTAAAATAAATTTGAATTTAATACAAACTGTATTAAAATTGTCATCCAGATTGTACCTCATTAAACTGGATTGCAGGTGGTAAGTGAATAACAGTAGAATCAAATTACACAGACAAAATGTGGCGCAAATGTTAAGTGAATTCGGCCCCGTGTTTAATGTGTTCCTTTCCTCATTTGAATTGATTTAATTTTCCTGAATTAGGAAACACAAGTGTTCCAGGTTACCGAGTAATTTTGGAAAAACATGAGAACAGCTGTGACGTGTGTGCCATCATTCAACTGAAGCAATTTTGAGATGTGAAATGATGTGTAAAGGATGAAACAAGATCCTCACACCATTCTAAAAGGGGAAAAGTTATCTTCTCTCCTCTATTAAAAGCACAGACTCATTCCACTTCCTAAATCATTCCACTTGCTAAAGTCCCTTTAGGGGAAGTCAGTTCACTCAGCGGCCATCTTGGTAACCATTACTTGGCAGCAATTTTCCATGTATTTTCCTTTCTGCTTATTAGAGAAAGCATCTTCAAAAATATGGGATTTCCCAGCTAATCTGTCTGTTTGACCGCATCTCTACTTATAACATCACTGGTTGCACTATGAATACATGCAATAGAAAAATATTTTTCCCAATATGTTTTCAAAGGTTAAAGTTCATAGTTTGTTATTTTTCTCTCATGATATGCTTGAAAGATAATAAACTCCTAAAACATTTCCACCTGCCTGTTTTTCTGTCTCTTCACCATCAGGGCTCAACCCCCAGCAGTACACTGTTGCATCGCATCCTGTTTGCCACATTAATTTCCTGTGCTTAACAATATTTTAGCATAATTAACAGGAGTGAGCCAATCTGCTGCTCATTGATTCGTCTGTCTCTTTCTTCCTCTCAGAAACACATACACTCAAACGAGGGTGAAAGTCTGGCTTGCTTTATTAATGAGGACCATCTGTGCAGAGGCACAGTGAGAGAAAGCAGGAGAAATAAAGAGGGAAAGAGAGAGTGTTGAGAGGGAGCTGAGAGCTCAGCAGAGTTTCGGGTCTGAACTGATTCTGAAGTGAGTGCGAGTTGTTTTGAGTGTGACACAGTAAGTGAATTTGTTTATCTTTCCTAAAAAAAAAACTCAATATTTTAAATGAAAATTCTGTTGTAATTAACACACCTTTGTGTCATTTCAAACCAGCACACTGTTTTATTTTTTTATGAGTTGATAAGTTTCTTTTTGTAAGTTGAAATGTTTCAAGGTTTTAACACAACTCAATCATTAGTATGACAGTTTAAAGACAAGATAGGTGATTTTTTTTTTAATACACATTTTTGTTATGCAAGTTAAAAGTCTCTTCACATCCTTTGCTTAGCAAGTGTCTAAATATATTTATAATGATACATATCTTCTGTGGAAGGTGCAGGTCCAGTCATTGCATTTGGTCCAAATAAAATGATGTTATGAAATGATCTTATCATCTTATGCTTTCAAAGCCAGCTGGTTATTGCTAGCTTTTCTGTAATAACCTACCCTTCCCTAGGACTAACAACATAAAGTACCTCAAAAAATGTTGTGTTGCTTATTCAGTTTATGCAGTTTAAATGAGCTGATATAACACAATTCTTGAGCATTTTGTCATAATTAGTTATTCATAATTAGTGAAATTCATATAAATTAAATCTTACATTTTTTATATATGACTATATGACTTATTTTTCGTTAGGATTACCTAAAACTAGGCAGGGTGTTCCTAGTTACCATAATGCTTTGCATGAGACTACCCATAATGCAATGGAGGAGCTAATAGGTGGGACTGTGAGGCTACAGTGTTAGATGTTTCATTTAAAGTGATGTATTACACCAAAGTATTGTGAGAGTGATTTGAAGCATAAGGAGTCATCAGCTTTCAAATCACTGTCATGGTACTGATGTCATCCGTCAATCGGTCAGGTGAAAGGTGTAACAGGAATGCTGATAAATGACTAGAACAGCCCTGGCACTTCACTGTTTTGTATTATTCCACCAAAGAAACGACAGGCTACTCTGTCAAACTTAATGATTTCCATAGGAGGCATGTCACAGCAAGAGCAGGTAATACACACCAAGGTGCTCTTTTTCTCTGTCATTCTCTCTCACACACATCCTACTCCAGTAACTTCTTAGAAAAGCCAGAGTTGTCGGTTCTAAAGCCCAGTTTAAACCACCAGTGACATGGAGCCGCAAAGTGACATGATCCCATTCATTTACAATGGAGAGATGGTGACGTTGCGAGTGACAGGAGTTGTGCGACAAAAGTTAAACTTTATGCAAATGAGCAGCGAATTTTGTATTTCACAGGAGTGCATGTGACTCATCCTTTATACATCTGTATATTCTATATACAGATATAAGCATTATTTCCCATATAGTAAGAAAAACAAACAAAGTACATTTAGGGTGCTAATGTGTTCAGTGTAGCTTACAGTTTTTCATACATATTTTAAGTTTCTTTTACACTCTGCAGACTCTTTAGTCAGTTCCACTATTCTTAGTGTAAACAGAGAAACTGTGAAATAAACTGCTAAGCAGGTGTTTCAGGTTATTTTTAACTTTTTTATTTAAAGGTCTGAAAGCAGGCATTGAGCTTTAATTAAATAGATGGTTTTATTAATAGTGATTGCAAACATTATAGTGAGGTCCAAATCTGAGATCATATTCAATTTAATTTTATTGTGTTTTTATTCACCTTTTATACAGCTGTTGGAGTTTTAACTTGGTAGGTCACAAATCAAATGTATAAGTATAAACCATATGATTACTATTTTGTACATAAGGTCAGATTAGCTTGCTGTCTGGCACACAAGATGCATGTTGGAACATTCTCGGATCATGCTGGGATAACATGGATCATTAGGTTTTCCACACACACTTGTGGAGTTTGTGCCAGCTTGAGTGCCTGTTGTCCATCGGACATAAACATTAAGGAATTATAAAATTAGTAATCGTCATTCAATTCAGTTTTTCACTCAAATTCTTATGCAAATATTTGCTACAAAAATACTGTAAATAATGTTGTATTAATTTAGAATAAAATGCAAAACAGATGCATTTTCACTATTGGTCTGTTTTGGACCCCTACTGTATATTTCATTGTATGGACTAATGCTCAACGATTACATAAGTTCCATTCAGAGAGTTCAAAATGTCAAAAGACTTCATATACATATATTTATATATTCATATTTGAATGTAACTGTTAAGCATTATGCTAATGACTTGCTAATGAAAGCTATTATAAAATAATTCTCCATTCTCTATTATTATGTGCTTATTTGTTAGTGCTGCTCTGTTTTCCTCTATCTCTCTCGCTTTCTCTCTATCTATCTTTGAGTGTTTAGTCATTCATTTATAATCAATGTACAGCAGCTAGAATAATTAATCATTGTTAATGAAACCAAGGCAAGCTCTTAATGTGTGAGAAAAGGGGACAACCTACTGTATGCTGAGGTATACTGATTTGTAGTATAGTCAATAACAAGAGATCTGTTTGCTAATACTCAATATAATGCATTTTAATTGTAAATTGTATTAAATGTGATTTATTGTATTAGAGCACCTCGCCAATCTAATCACCGGCTACATATAAACCTTTACACGCCTTCTCAGAGCTTGTGGTCTACATTTTATTGAAGCACAAGCGCCCAATAAAATCTTCTATAAAATATTACAGTATGTTTCATAACGTCAACCACAGTGAGTGCTAGCGGCAGCTGTTTACCTCGGTAACTAGGTAAGGACACGGGAGAAAACATTTTTGTTGTCCTATTTAGATATCTCTCTTTAGATTAATCACCGAAACTTAACACACACACAGAACAATTCCTGCGTCGGTCTGGTGTGGATACATGTGAACAATGCGAGCTGAAATCTATATGCAATTTATTCAATAAAACGCAAACTAAAAGTGGACTAAAAAAAAGCGCACCAACCAAACTAACCCTAATTCTAACTCGAATCATGCAAAATATGTGTCAAAGCGCTTTTAAGGTGCTGATTGTGAGTTTTATTATGTTTTGAAATCCTATATGTAGTATTTCGGGCTTCTGTTCTAAATGTTGGATTGTTAACTGATAATTTTGAGCTGTATTAATCAGTAAATTAACACACAATGGTGGGAATGACTGGCAACAGCAGTAGCAGGTTGTAAAGCGCATTTAGATCAGACAGCAATACAAAGAAGTCCAGCATAACAATCAGGCCCAAGTCAAAGTCCCTGACAGTCAAACTGTCAACGCAGTACAGTGCAAAATCCTGCAGATGTAAGTGGGCATATAAGCTGATTTCCATTCTAATGGACGCTCTCGGAGGGAGCTCGACTCCAGGCAGGGAGATTTCTCATTGGCTCGCTGCTTAATGAGCTCGGTTTAAAAATGCAGGAAAAGCAGGAAGACCATTTATGGGCATCCACTGGGAAATACCCAACAACCCAATTCCACTTTCAGGGTTTGTTATAAAGAATTCCTCTTTGTTGTACGTTTTACCTGACACATTAATGGCGTAATATGTAATATATAAAAATATCTCATAAAAAGGACAACCGGGGAACAGAAACGCATATAAAACATTGTGAGCTCGTGGGAGGGGAATGTTCTGCAAACAAATCACATTGAAGATCATGACCCTCAATCACCAAACACAGACTGGGGCGAAAACATGAAATGTCCTCTAGAGAAGCAGTAATTGCCTGTTTCTCTTTTGTAATAATCCAATTACCTTTTCCATCTGATTATATTTTGAGAGTATTATGTTATGTTTTTTGAAAAGGGCAAGCCAGCCGTGCCTTTAAAGCCACGAGACCCGTAATTATATCATACCGCCGGTCACCATTGTAGGCTGCGGGTGGCTCGGGTGAGACTGGAGGAACATGCTGTATCCCTAAAAGCCAAACCACAGGCCTCATGCACACATCTTAAGAGCTGTAATTAACCAAGGCCAGTTCTGAGGACAACATACTGAGGATGGAACTTTATCTGTGTCTGCTAACACAAAAAACAAAACATGGTGTTGTGATAACTGGGATTTTTTTTTTACCAGTACTGCTGGTCTGCTGGTGTGAAGAAAGGAGATACCTGCATGGTGATATTTTGATTCTTTTGTAGCGACTTCTCCAGTACAAAACTACTGATGAACACTGTGGGAAGGCAAAAGCAGGGACGCCTTATAATTTTGTCCCAGGCCCCATAAATCCTAGAGGCGGCACCAGGGATGAAGGGTAAAGGAGATTTACAGAGGGTAATTTGCTTTATATTAAACACACTTCAAGTACACTTTATGATAAATAAATATATAATTTTAACCATTAGATTTGATTGTTATATTAGATATATTTTTATAAAGTTTTAATGTATTTGTGGATGTGTATTATACACAGTGGGGTCCAAAAGTGTAAGACTATTACTGAAAATGCTTCCATTTTGCTTTTTATTATATATTATATATATTATTGTCAGAATAACAAACAGAGTTAAAAGTTAAAATGCATTTTTTTTGTGTAGTGTTTTGCTTTAATAACAGCATGTATAAAACCTGATGATCCATGAACTCATGATTTAAACATGTTTCAAATAGCATCTTGTGTGCTTCAATGAAAGCTAAGAAATGTGACCTTTTGTACAAATCTGTTTGTTTAATTTGACCTAAAATAGTGCAGAAATGTGTATTCTCTGTTGTGTGTCATATATTTTCTTTGTTTTAAATTTCTTTTACATCCTGAAACTTAGACTTTAAATCACAGATTTTTTAATGTGCTCTCAGACCTTTTGTCCCCATAGTATTACTAATGATTTGTAATGCAAAACAATTCTCTCTCTCTCTCTCTCTCTTTCTATATATTCCCTCTGGTCTTGATTAATGGCTGACAGGCTCATAAACAGGCTACATAAGGCTCATAAAAGTGGATTTATAAAATACATATGTTGTGCATAATTTCTGTATCTGAAAATGCTTCAATCATTTAGTGGCTCATTAACACCCGGAACCAGACTAAAATAAAATCCTCGCGGTCACAGCTGCATTTGCTCCATCTCACAAAGATGTTTTTTATACGACTCTATGGCCTGGTCCACCACAGACTGAGTCTGCTAATGGGTCTGCGGTCCGAGGCCGAGCGCTGTAATCTTACTAATTGCTAATGTGAAACGATGAAACATGCATGAGCTTTTGTTCTGCATCATGTCTGAATTCTTTCTCTTATTTAGCAGAACAAGATCTCTCTCTCTTTCTCTCTCTCTCTCTCTCTCTCTCTCTCTCTCTCTCTCTCTCATATTCCCTCTCTCTGCATTTTCTCCAGCTGCTAGAAATGGTCCATTAGCCAGCCCCATATTTCCCCCCTTTAGAATCTAATTTGTGGATGTAATTGCACTTACTCTGTTGTTTTATTTTTTCTTCCTATAATTGTTTGGTATAGTTTGCCGCGTGGAAATTCCCATTTTGCAGAGCGAGACCCCTGTGCTTGTTGTAGCAAACAAAGTCAAGAGGTCAAAGTTTGATGAAACATGCAAGCCGATACATCCACCGTCTTTTTTCTCCCCTGATGACACAAACTCCCCAATAAACAGGAAGTGATTTAATAATGCATCACAGGGTCAAGAAAGCCTCACTTTAAAATCAAGCGTTTTGTCATTTGTCTTCTGTGATGTAAAGTAGCCACAGATTGACCGTTTGATGTGGTGACAAGTATGCCAAAAATGAAGGGAAGATTGAGGGCACAATGAAGAGAGAAGATGGATGAGAGCTTAAAAGAGGCCCTGGCCACAGTAGAAAAAAGAAAAATGTTGTCTTTCATTTTTTTATTACTTTCAGTTGCCTCCTCAAAAACTTATTGGATCTTCTGTCTGAAATGGTGCAGGGGGATGGTGACCTCCCATCTGTCGCACGCTCATCGCCTGCGCAGATGTGCAGGTGAGCGGAACTGAAGTCCCCGGCGCCGACCATCCCACAAACAAAAAGGGCGGGTGGCGATCAGTGGAAATCATTTACGTCCATCATGTTTCACAGGCTGACGGAAAACCCCAGAGATAAACTCTCCCCTCTGCTTGTAGCTGCCTCGGGGTGATGTTAAGATGAACAGAATGTAAAGAGACACCAAAGGAAACTTTGGTGAAGGACAGTCACCTCAATATAGCAACTGATTTGGCTGCTAATATTCACAGTGGAAAAACCTACTTTCATTTTGTTAAAAAAAAGGTCTATTTTAAAGGTTTCACTGAGCTATCAAGCATATTCAACTTTTACCATTTAACCTTGCAAGCAGAAGAACTTCCAATATTGCTTCCAATATAGCATGATCACTAAAAGTCCAACAAAAGTATATTTATTGTATAGCAGAAAAAATTGAATGACAAAATGTCCTTCACAAATTTACCATCAACACCCTAGTTAAGAAAATAATTTGTAATTAATTCTATATCAAGTGTTAGGACCAATACTGAACTTAAAACCACACATTCTAAAAATCTAAATGGTGTTTTTAACATCTTTATATGTGTTAATTAAGGTTTTTCCTCACCTAAAACTGTAAACTTAATCAGTTCACTTAAAAAGCACCCAGAACTAGTTCCTAAAATTTTTTCAAATGAGTCACCTTGATTTTTACACAGTGTGGGGTAGTGAAGGCTTTTACTGGCTATTTGTGTGTGTGTAGTTATGAGTGTGTGTATCTCAGACAGGCGTTAAGCATGTGTAAGGTGGGAGGATTATGCAATAAAAGCGGTGCTGGTGTAGAAATGACCCGGGATTATGACCAAACTCTGTCCAGAAGCACATGAGCTTCAGTCTTATCAGTGTTACTCTGAGCCAATCACAGCAGAGTTATCACTGATGAGCTCATCATACTCTATGATTTGATAAGAATGGAGTATCACCACAGCAGTTCAATGGTTGTAGCAATTCTTTTTATATACCTTTTTTTATACATACACCCTTTTTTGTATAAGTGATAGTGTACAATTTGTGATCCACCTGTGTCACCAAATAAAACTGCCTACATGATATTTGGACCACATGGTACTTAAAGACACTTCAACAGACATTTTAAAGTCCTTCCATAGTACAAATCCAAGAATAAACAGTCCACTTCTAAAAAACAGTGGTATTGTCATTGTCTAAAAACATTGTACTACCAGATTACTTCTTTATCAGTGTTAAAATTACAGTACAAATGTCAAATAAAAAGGACAAAGGATACAAAGGATAACTTTCACTTATGCCCTCAGATGTAAAATGAACAATAATACCCGTCCCACCAGTAGAGCGATTGTCTTTTAAATGCTACTCAGATTCAGTGTCAAACACTGACCCACAGCTGTACAGAGCAGCTCTAAGCAAGGACAAGTCTGGACTTTAAAGAAAACCAATTAGTCTTCAGACCTGTCTTCCCTTGTTATTATTCCAGCTCTACAGGGAAAGATGAAAAGGTCAATTACACTTTGAAGTTGTGATTAAACACCATCTAGGGAGTTTTGAGAGATGAATTCTTTGTACTTTGATTCAGCATTCAAAAATATTCCTTTTTTAGGCACAAAAAAATACTTGTAGAATTTGAATGTCAGAATGAAAAATCAGCAGTAGAGTTAGTTTTAGCATTGTTTAAAATGTCTTGACTGATTTTCTCTACACAGACACGCACTGTAGATTATCTTGTTTTAATTGTTGGGCATTGTGGGTAATTTTAGCAAAACTGTCCATTGTCCCGGCATGTGCCAACATTTTAACCAATTTAACCAATCAGCTGCTGGTTATGTCATTTACTTAAATATCTGATGATGCTTAAATCAGTAGATAAACAATATCATTCTTGTTCTATAACTGCACTGCTGTAAGACAATAGTTTAAAATTAAAAATTTGTTTGCTTTGTCCCCATATAGACTATATTTTATATATTTGAGTCATTCGTTGTGTATTCCAAAGGAAGTGTGATGTGGTGTGATTATATAGTTAATGTTAAAGGCTTAATCTTTTAATGCACAGTTTAAACTCTTTTGTGATACCAAGTCTGGGTCACCTCAGATCAGACAAAATTATGATATTCAATTAAACCATAAACTGTTTCATGTGTTCTTCCCGATAATTCAGCTCTTCGGCATATCAGACAAGTTTTGTAACTGGTTTAAACGTGATCACCTCATCGGGAACGATCGTTTCAGCAGCACAAACTTTGCAGACTGCCACGTCTTTAGAATGTAGCTCATGGATCATATCTGACGCCATACGTGCGCAGATAAAGTATTCTTAGAAATGCAGTACGGGGGCTCAAATCAATGAGGTATCCCACTTCTGAGACGGCACGTCTCGGAAGACGAGGTCGTTTAACCTTGACGTTAAACGTTAAATATCCAATTTATGTTGGGAGGAGAGCACAGCAGCGGGACGTCGTAATCCTTTCTGAGTGAGAGATGAATACTGCTGCTGCTTTAGTGTGGGTTCAGGGGTGGCAAAGGAAATCAAATTCAAACACCCTTCTTTCTCTCTTTCTCTCTCTCTCCCTCTGTATGAAGCGAGAGCTCGTGTCTTTGAACGCTCTTAGACTGATTGAGGTTTACGGCACAGAGAGCCACGACTGTCACTCACGGTCTTAATGTTGTCCGTAAGGAAGTGAATATGAGCATGATCGGGATGTAGCTGGTGTAGTGCAACAAGTTGCTACAAATTACTGGACCTGGATTACAGATGTACCAACACTTTTTGTAGTTGACCTTTGTGTGTGTGTGTGTGTGTGTGTGTGTGTGTGCGTATGGATCACTATGAATATTCCATGTATACTTTAGTTTGTTACTCTATACTGCAGAAATAGTAGAGAAGTATGTCACTGCTATTTTAAACGTAGCCAAAGTTTTAGTTTTACTTTGAGGTTGAGCATTTGATAAGTTGATACAAAGAAAAACATAAAACAAACAAAGAGCAAAAAAGAAATTATTCGGCTGACTGGTAGACAAACATGTTATCAAGGACAAAATAAGCATTCCCTGCTGGCTGGTTTGTTCGGTTTTATAGTCAGACGACTGGAGAATCGCTGCTGTTGCTGGTTTGACAGTTTTTTGTGGCATAGAACGAGTCCACTGGGAGAAATTACTCCAGTATTCTGGGTCTCAATCTTACTAGCTCAACACTGAACAGATCTCCAGTTAATCCTGACAGAACAGAAAGCCTCAGAAAGATAACTCTATACAGCGGTGCCCACGTTACACGCAAAGACCCTCGCATGTAAGACCCTTTGCCGGCGCACACGTATAATGCTCGTGTACACATGAGGCTTAAAGACAAATTGCTGAATCTGCCACCCCAGACTCACGTCAGTGGCGCTGGTACAGCAGGGCAGATGACCAGCTATGTGCTGTAGGCCTGTCATCCTCCAGCAAAGAAGGGCAGTGGGCCAGACTGCTGGAGAGACTCCACATACATTTTTCATTAACTTCAGCAGTAAAGGCAGGAAGCTCAGATAGCAGAGTGGAAATTCAAGCAAATATGATCAAAGGCAAAATGCAAATTTCACTACAAAATTAATATTTAACAGAAGATTAATATTTATATAGGCACACTTGTTGTTGGGAATTTCAGTTTTCCATTGCAGTTGTTGCTAGGAAGATTTTTTGTATTATATATATTTTCCATGTTTGCCGGTTATGTAACAAATGACATTTAAAAATAAAATCTCAGTTGTTTCTTTTAGAGAGTAATTAGATCAGATGGAGATTCTTTTGAATTCTCTTGCTTCTCACATTCTGGGGGAAAAAGCCAAGATGTGTCTCATCTAGAGTTTTAGATGAGATGTTTGGAAGTGCTCGGATTTGCCAAAATAGCAACGTATGCAATTGTTTAAAATGTCAAAATTGAGCAATTTTGTGCTAACCTCTAAACTATATAGCTCTGTATAGTTTTTATTGTATGTCAGCAATTGTTCTGTTGGTGTCTAGGTCTCCTGAGCTATGAAAGAGCAACATGAGAAATAAAACTTTCCTTTGCGTGTTTTTTAAATTATTTTTTGTAGAGGAACTCAGGTCTCAGCTTTCTGGTCTACTAAAACAACAAATGAGATCTTGGTTTTAGTTCCTGCTGCTGGTGGCCTGTGTAACCGAATACTGTAAAAAGCTATAATGGAATATTTATGGCAGATCATGTTGTATATTTCTATTACTCAGAAATACTGTTGGAAGTTGGAAAAATGGGCGAACCGTTGATTGTGATGAGACACAATGCAGATTCCAGATACGGAGACTGAGCTGAACTAGAAAAATTAGGAAAGTAGACAGAGAATGAGAATTTAATACAGAGCTAATCATACCTCTGCAACTCAACATGAATAATATTTCAGTGCTCCTCAGCAAATTGTGAGGAAAACATCTGTGAATGATTAATTCTTAATGTCTTCATAATATCACAGTACAGTGCATATACAATCACAATCTGATGTGAACTAAACATGCCCCACTAATCACAGACTGTCTTTGAGATTTCATATTCATTTGAAAATGGCTGTTATGTGCTTTGTAAACTGTGTTGTTAAGAAGAAATGTTTTGTTAGTCACTTACTTGGCTGTAAATTGCTGCACTGAAAGTAATTAAAATAATTGCATCATCAAACATTTTGTTTCCCATCTTTGTCTGATGTTTTGACACCTAAATGAACGCATCCAACATTATGAAGTGCTTTAATGATTTCCTCAAAACTTTTTAACAGTTTATGCTAGAACATCACCAGATTTTCCTCCAAAACTCTTAGCTAGTAAATTTCACTAAAAAAAAAAGTTATGGGTTCAAAACAAGTTCAGATTACCAAGAGCATCTGTGACATGCCGTCCATTAGCACAGAAAATCATTTGGCGTCTTTCAATTAGTAACAGTTGAAAGTTACAGTTGAAAGTTATAACTGAACGTTGCAAAAACATTACAGTAATGTACATAAAATGAAATCAGTAAGGCGAGGCATTCTGGAGGGTTAAAAAGCACATAATAAATGTTGTATTTTTAACAACAAATATTTGTCTTAATTTATTTCCTATATGTTAACCACCCCTTTATGACATCATTAAATGTAAAAAGTTGATTGGCTCTGAGGGTTTAACAGCTATACATGATCCTGACAGAAGTTATAAATATTTGATGTGATTTTGTATAGACAAGGTTACTAGGCAATCCTGTGCAATTAAACTGGTCTTATTTTAAATTTGTTTTAAGTTTTAAAGTTGTATAATGTAAAATGTTGCCATGGCAATGACACTATGACAACATGATTTTTCTTTGTTTTCACAAATTGAAAAACGAGTCAAAATTATTTTCTGTGATAACTGACAGCATGCCACTAATGCTCTCGAGCTTAACTCATATTGAACCTAGAACATTTCTGTGATGTGTTAACATAATGTTTAATTTTTAAAAAGAGTGAAAGAAAAAGTAGAATTCTCTTGAACAAAAAACTTCACTTTGGATATCTCTATCCAGAATGTCTGGGTCAGAAACCCAATCATGACCCTGCGTCTGAGAGAAAGTGTCCCCAGGGTCACACTCCCCTCTCCCCACACCCCTGAGCCCTGACCACAAAGCTCTGTGGCACATTCCTGCATGCTATCGTCTTCCACAACACGTCACCGTAGCACCAAAATGCTGGGAAAACAGTTTTATTGTGCCTTGCCCCCACCAACACCACTCAGCCCTCATAATTTTGCTCTAACCAAAAACCTCCACACTTTCGCCCCACACCCATTCATTGAGGGCATAATTTATTTATTTTCATTTTGTCTCCAGTGACGGCTGAACTTTGAACGGCCAATGCGGCGTGGACCAGCGTGCCTGTGGTGCCCAGGTGCTGAGTGAAGCCATTTCCTTTGGGCCTAATTTCTTACCCCACACAGCACGTTTTTGTTAAGACTGGACATTCATATCAGACTCCATGTGGAGTCTCCAAAAGTCCCAGGTCAGATGGTTGGGGATAAATGATGGTTAAAGTGGGAGTGCAGGGGCGAGATGGAAAAGTAGTGCGGAACAACTGACAGACATATGTTGAGAATTTTTAAAGCAGGCCACTTCCTAGCTTAAGGTTGTTTGGATTCATATGTGACTCCCATTAGAAACGATTTTTTTTGTGTGGGCTTCAGATGTGCTCATAAAATGTTATGATTTGGACTTTATTCAACAGTTTATGACTCCATAAACAGACACTCTGTGGCGTGTATGATCTACGTGAATTGCTTTTAAAACCACCAGAAGAACTCAGAGACACAAAGAGTCACATAAAAACTTAGTCATTTAAATCTATGTAGCAGGAAACCTGAACCATGCCAGGAAGAAATCTGTAAATCAGACCAATCTCTTGGTGATTTTCTAAGTGGCTTACTTCAGTGAAAACCCATGACTCTATTCTCACGTGTGATATTTTGTGCTGGAGGTCTCAGTGTTTCTGAAGATCATAGTCAAGGTCTCTCAATTCATCCAGTCTTGCTTTCAAGTCCAGCATTTTTCACACATCTGTCCTCAGCTTTGAAACAAGGTCAGTTGCATTCTCCAGAACACTTTAGATTGAGAACCCTGCATTGTTTGACCCAGTTCTTTACACAAGCAAGCCGTTAAGCAGTAAGAAACTGCTCTTTCATAATTTGTTTCTGAGGGAATGCAGCAGTAGAAAAGAAATACTTAAAACTCACTGGAACATGTCATATTTAATCATCCTTAACCCTATTTGTAATATGGGAATGAGCCTTCTTGCTTTTATAATACCTCAGGAGAGGTGTTTTGTTTTAAATTATTTACGGGCCTACAGGGAGGGTGAAAGGCCAGCTCAAGGTACGGTGACGATGTGAACGCCCGACTAGGGTTCCAGGCGAGGGGACGGCTCTTGCTGGGACCACCACTGTGAATCTTCTCGGCCTGTTTCGTCCATTAGCTCTGCTGGGCCTCCACCACAGGAACCTTGTATTGCATTAACTGCATTTCTCACCATCCCACCGGATTTGGTTTTAACTGTTCCACCCTGGCTACGGTTACTGACTCTCTTTTTGCTTTAGGAAGGGGGAGAATTGGTGCATTTCTGTAGATGTTATCTTTTCATCCATTTTTCTTCCTCTGACCTTCTCTCTCTTTTCCAGCTGGGAATGTGTTTATATTAAAGCGTGCAGAGATCTTTCCCAGAGGTGTTGTAATAACTCAGCGTTACAGTGAAAAAAAGGATATATGTGTTTGGAGAAAAATTAAAGACAGAAGGCTGAAAACATGAAGATAGAGATATGTGATCAAGAGAACCAGAGGTGCAGAGTGTGGTTTTTCATAGCTCGGGCTTAATGAAGCAGTGCTACCAGTAGTAGTTAAACAGTAGTTTGATTGTTTTGTCAGGCTAAAGTTATCTTTAGATTAATTTAGCACAAGTACTGCCTTTTCTCAAGTGGCTTATTTTTCTTTAATATTGAACCTGATTTACTGGTCCTTAACATTGTGTACAAGGGTCGTAATGTAGAACATAATAATCCAATTATATTTTTATGTTTGTACACAAACATATAAAGGGATTTTAAGAATTGCACACAAAATGCAAAGATAATGGCTAATTTTGGAATACCAGTGTAGTGTTTACTGCATATAATGTAAAAATAGCATGTTAAAAAGAAGACAATAATGAGCGTTTCAAATTGCAGTAGTTATGCTATGTCACGTGACCTCAGCATGTTATATAAATTGTTTACTTTACAAATGTATCATCTTATTATGCCTAAATGTCTTAACATTTGGTAGTGCATTCAAATAATGAGTCAAGCTAGAAGTATTGCATTGTGGGAAACATTGTCTGACCAACTGTGCACATACGGTGCCATCAGCCAATAAGTATTGTCAGGACTTAGTATACTATCACCATACTATTTAAATACTGGTTGTACAGTTTGCCATATGTATACTATGTGTAGTATGACATTTGGTATGTGTACAATATCCTGATGACCCAACAAAGCATGCTCATGCATCCTCGCAAGTATGCAACCAGCGTGCTGTCATATTTGCTCTTTGCTCTAGATTAGATACTAGTTTACTTTGTACTGAATTTGCATACTATGTGCAGTGTGTATACTATATACTCCAGCAATAGAGCAGAATGGTAGTTATGCATGAGCATGTGTTGGCAAATGCTGTTTGCAGATATGTGTATGTTACGATTTTCTTTATAAATACAAGCCTTCTCACTGCTTAGGGAATCTCTCTTGTGGCTGTCCTTCAAACAGGACTGTTGCTGCTTGTTCAGGTGAACAGTGGCTTGGCTTCTACTGGTTGAATATTAGATCCTCAGGCATTGCGAAGTGATCCTATTAAAACAAGTTGTGGAATGTGCCAGTTTTCCATCGCTGTCTCTCCCCCAAATTTGACTGACAGCTGGTAGGCCCCCTTCACTCTTAGATGCTTCCAGCTGTCAATCAACTGTCTGCTTTGCCCCACAGGTCGCTTCCTGTCCCCCAGGATTTGTGTGTAGTGCTAATCCTAATGCTAATGTTAAAACAAAGGAAACCTATTGGCTTGTTATTTTCAGCACTGTATAGTCAACAGTGAATTTGGATGCACTGATATTTGTGTCCTCACTCAAACCTAATAATTTGTCCAACATAAATACAGATATATAAATATTTACAGTATGCATTTACAAACCACTGCTTTTTAAATTGTGTAAAATAAACACAGACCACAGTGTTTTTTTAAAGTGGAAAAACCATTGGAATTCAGATTCGTATAAGAAAAAAACACTTTTTTAGACTTTTTTAGTTTTTTAATGTTATCAGTTGCATGTTGAAACTTGATATTTTTTCAGCTTAGGAAAATGAGTGAAGTTTTGACTCTGATGCCTTTGAGATTATGAGTTGAGGGAAGTTTGTTGAAAAGGAAGCACTTGCCCTGTTCTACTCGAGCCGGTGAAATGCACTGAGGGCCATATACCTGCAGTATGCCAGCATCTATTTGACCAAAGACATTTTTATTGGGGCTTTTTATATTTTATTTGACCTGCCTGGTTTTAGGCAGTGCTTCAGACAGACCCACATACTTCACATGGATTCACAGTGCTCTGTGTCTTCCCAGAACTTGGTACATGTTTGTAGTGCATAGATATGAAATACCTAGATGTCATCAGCATGATCTTATAAATCAACAGCACCACCATCTTAAGGAGGTCCACATTTTTCATCCCCCTGTAAAGCTTATGCAATAGGCACCATTCACTGCCACTGTAAACAACGCAGAGCATGTTTTAATATCTCCTTTTGTGTTCTAAAAAATGTCATTAAGCTTTAGAACAACACAAGGGTGGGTATAAATGACTGGGCTTTCATTTTGGGGTGAACTATCCCTTTAATTATGTTGTATTTTATTCAATTTCAGCTTTTTTTCTAGATATCTCAGTTTGGCCAAATTCCATGGCAGCATTACATAACAACATATTACATTGCACATATCTCAGTAAAATGATGACAGATGAGAAAAGAGTTATGCAGATTATTAATATACTTACATTTCATTTAATACTGAAATGTATCAGTCCAACAAAACATTGAATATTTTTACCTGAAATACTATTTACGTATTGTCATTATTCTAGTGACATGCTAAGCTAAAACTACTGCTATTTTGAGTCGAGTCTCTCGTGTGGAGGTCTATTTGTGTCATGCAGACTTATTGTCTTGTTTAACTGCAGAATACACACACACAAAATAATTTTCATAATTTCAATTAACAAAAATAATTTGAATAATAATGCTATTAATAAACCTATCAATGGCAATCCTTTTTAGCACGTGAACACAAATTCATCAGCAGATTTAGAACAATAAAATGGTGAATTATATACTTTATTTAACTGTGTTCCAATAAAGAAAACAGGAAAATAATTAATTCAATATAATAATTAAAAAATGACAATAAAATAATTATATTCCACTGAATTTGTACTTTAATCTGAAAGCTTAAGTCTTTTTTTTACCTCACAAGTACATCCATCACAGTCCTTGAGCTCTTGTTTCTCTTGTGTTTATTAAAAATAAATCATGTTAGGTCAAGACCACTTGTTACCACGGTTACTCACCATAGCATGTCTATGTTTCAAAAGAGGAACTAATTTGGAGTATGTAAAGAAATCTCTCTGAAATCCTTACCACATCTATCCACACACAGATACTTTACCTCAGCGGGACACTCCAGAGGCTTCTAATTACACCGGCTCTCACCTCTCATTAGGATGCATTAACAAAGCGTCCAGTTTTAGTTTAAATAAAGCCAGTTCTAAACAGATAAAGGCTGGTCCTGCATCTGGGGCCTGGTGGGCAGTGTGAGGCCTGACTCCAGGCTCCTCATGGCCTTCTTCACCTCTCCACTTTCCCCTCGACAATGGGAGCCACCGGGCGGCTCCGGGGAGCAGCGGAGCGCTCAGCAGCCATTGATCGCGTAAGGTGGAGGCAGCCGTGTGTGTCATTATTGGAACGCAGCATTCCTTATCCTGCTTTTCATGTCTTCACACCCAGCGAGCACAACATCGACCTTTCTCACAGCAGCATTAGTCTCTCCAAAACCAATGTGCCAGCAGAGCTAAACTTGAGGAAGTTTCTAAAGTCCACCTGGCATTGTTTTGCTTACCTTACCTAGTTATATTTCTATTCCTTATCTTTCTTTTGACGGTTACTGTTGTTTTTTGTTTGTTGTAGCTACTAGGATCTGTGTCTTGAAAAAAATTCTTTATTGTTTATAAAAGATAATGAAATGTCTGTTGGGCAGGTGTGATTTAGTGTCCTAACCTCTGGATGATGAGCACTGACTTTGAGTGAAAATTCCTGCCACCTCTTCTCTTTGGTTTTCCACGCCAACAACACTGATAACTAGCAGATGATAAAATTGAAACATACTGCTTTGCTTCCGCATTTTAAAATTAAAATGCTTATAAAAATGCAATTAAAAAAAAACTGCAATACAGCATATGGTCACTATACTTCTATCATTCTCTACATTTGTGTTTTGAATGTGATTTATTGTCCAAAAAAAAAGAGAAAACACTAGATTAAAATTAAAGATGAACAGACAGCATTACTGTTTTCTTATTTTAATAGATACCATAATAATACCGTAACCATGATTTCTTTTGGAAATGATAACCGTAGTGAAAATCTGATACTATTAAAGTAGAGTAATGTATCAGATGGCAGTATCATGGTCATTAAATGACCATCTATCAGACATTATGGTATTTACATGGTACTCCAAAGAAAACCATGGCATTATTATGATAAGCCTTCAGTAAGCTACAGTATTACCATCATACTGTATCTAAAGTATCTAGTTATGCCACAATACATTTTTGTTCTTGTCAGCAATTCTCCCGCCCTTCCTTAGTGGAGATACTTTAAAAAAGTTTTGTGGCAATTTTTACCGCATTTGTATGCGCACTCGAGTGTAGGTGTGCCAATGTGCCAAACCTGCCTGAATTTTCCCGCCGGCACTGTTGTCTGATACCCCATAAACCCTGTCAGCAGAGGCAGCCACCCCCGACCCCCTCCAATATGGTGTTTTTTAAGACTAACTCAACACTAACCCAGGTGCCAAGTGCCAGGGCCCTCCGCAATGCACAGTTACTGCACAAACCTGCTAATGATCCTTTTGTCCCGCCGGAGTGTTTCCTCTCTCCATTAACCTGTCAATTAGAGCTGAGCTCCAGGGCTGCCCAAATATCAGCACTGGTAAATGTACATGCGGCTTGGGGAGGAGGAGGGGGGAGTGACTGTGATTACCCCCCAACCCTCTTGCTCTTCGGGCCTGTCCCGCTCTGCTCTCTGGGCTCCGGTTGCCCTAACAAGCTCTGACATGCGGCATTGAGCACAGGAGTGAGGCTGCGGGGCATGAGAGGAGTAACGCTGTGCTCATTGAGAATCAGGTCTCATCCCTTGTGCAGCGGTCAAACAGAACAGTCCGTATCTCGCCCTGCATTGCTAATCCCACCCACGCGGTTCCGCGCGGGTGTCAGGTTGCTACACCTGCCTCCGTAATGTGTGTCAGAAACGCGGTGTGAGGCGTGTACATACAAACTTGTCTGTTTTGTCTTCTGTTATGATGCGGCTCTGTTTAATTGGTTTATCTGTTTGCAGAAGTGCATTAGCGTTCAGCGAGTTTGTGCACTGTTGCGGATGGCGAGGTTTTTGTTTGTCAGATGCTCATTCTTCGCTATTATAATGGACCTGCAATTTATCTCGTCGTTTCGTGGCTTTTTGTTCTGTTTTCTTTGTCCTGCTAATTGGCAGAAGATCTGATTTATGTACATCCAGATAGGATCTTTGATTATGGCGTTGCTGATTATAAAAACGCATGGCTCACAAAAGCAAAAGCTCAACAGCTGAACGCTTTCCAGAATAATAAAACCCTAGACGACGCTCACAAAATTCACTCAACTTGATTTGTCGTCCTTCTTATGAGCTTTTTCTTATGAGCTTGCAGA
Organism: Ambastaia sidthimunki; assembly: GCA_036877625.1. NCBI lineage: Eukaryota > Metazoa > Chordata > Actinopteri > Cypriniformes > Botiidae > Ambastaia > Ambastaia sidthimunki. The sequence goes on from JAZGTK010000522.1 coordinate 43,190, forward strand.
TGGATTATGGCAGGTGATTGTTAAAGCGATTTCAACTTTGGACATTTTTACTGTCTCCAGATAAATTTCAAACTTATGGGCGGATGACATACAGTATCAAAAATGTAAAATGGCATTATATTAATGTTTAGCAAACTGATGACAACGTACTGTTATTTACTGGGCTGTTTAGAGCTGTAAAAATGCATCAATGTACAATTATGTTTATGAAATTACGTTTATGAAATAATTTTAGAAAATATGCTAAGATATATCAAGTTCTTCATGCCTATAATAAATATTGAGACAGTTGCTTTGTTTGATTTAAATATGGACTCATATCAGATTTGTTTCCATTGCATGATTTGCAAATCTATCATATATATTTCATGGTCAACTTACCATCTGTGTTAAAGTATCGATTTAGTATCAACACTGGTATCAAACCAACCCAAAATTTTGGTTTTGAGCCAACTCTAGTAGCTTACATACAGTGACAGACTGACACATACATGTTGACAGACAGCTCATAACACACACACACACACACACTGCAAAGGTGTGATCAAGGTTCAGCCCTGGATGTTCAGACAGGTAAGCAGGACCTCTCGTCCCCAAGGCTGGAGGAAATCTGGATGTACTTTTTGAATTATTGATGCATATAGACTATGCATAATGCAAAATACATGTGCTGGGGAGACCTGGGGCAGTGCTTTTGAGGCATGCAGGAAGGCTGTTCTGAGCGCAGCCAAAATGGGCACTAGATCCCAGTTTAGAAGCCTCACCTGACAGCTTTGGTTGTACTGAGGTGAGCACAGCTCATTGTGCTGTGGAGAGGTTTAATGCCCACTACTGCTGCCTATAGATGTACATTTGTAGCAAGCAGTTTGATCGCCTGCATTTTAATAACTTCAGTTTTTGTTTCTGTTTTGTGATCCAAGATTGAACAAATGGATATTTCATCACGTATGACTTATGGCTTCTCTCGGCAGCAATAATTTAATGAAGATATGAAACACCAGGTAATTCTATTCAATTTGTTTTATTCAGATCCTTTGTTTGCTGTCATTGGCTGCGTTACTGTCTATTGGGAAAACTCAATAAGAAGGAAACTTGGCGGAACAACTGTTTTAAAACATGTGCAGAGTTTAAATTATATAAGCTTTTTATTGATGTTCCAAGCATCTAACTATTGCTCTTACTTAAGGTTAGAGATTTCAACAAACCCTTGAACCACATATTACATTTGTCCTGCAGTGTTTGTGCTACGGACATGGATGATAAAGCACGTGGCTTATTGAAAAGAGGTGTGCTATTACTTTTCTAAAAGATTTTTGCCTGATGGATGATAAAACAGATGAGAAACCCTGTAGACTTTCATTGGAGGAGAGGCCCAGGCCATTTCTAGAGACCACCATATTGTATTACAGAGAGATACGGGTGGGCTTTGTGACTTGGCCCAATAAGCTACCACCCAGAACACCCTAGCAAACCGCATAGCAATGCATTAATCACTCAGCAACCGCATAGCAACACCCTGGCAACCACCCACAACAAGTGGGATGTAGCAACAAGTTTTGGGTGTATTTAAAATGCAAAGTGTTATTCATAGTTTTGTTATTAAGGGCATGCTCAGATTTCTCCTGGTATAATTCATGCTGTTTTTAAATATAATCTTATCTATCATACACAGCTATGAGAACAAAAACCACAGCGGTTCTGATGATGATTGTGCAATAAAACCCCAGAAAGCGCAATGATATTCAGACACTAATTCATGTCAACCACACAGGGTGCAGAGACACATGCAGACAGTATTAATTCCAAACCAGGCCTGTCTATGAACTTCCTTTGACCCTCTTCATTGAAATGCACACAAATCCAGACAGACAACGAGACCATCTCCCGTCCCTCCTTCCACCAGACGCCAGCACTTTGATTATGTATCATGAAAGCAAATATGTTTACCTTATAAAGATAAAAACTTACAGTGCCCAAGGTCAGAAAAACAGTGCATAAGGGTAGGATCTCCACATCCAAGGGCTTTGCTTAGAGCCCTGTATTTTCACTTCAAACTACAGGATATGCATTTATTGACGATGCCTCGTGGATCTAAGCTGACCACATTAAGTCAGGAAGTGATTTCTTTTTGAAAAGATCCTTTGTTCTCAAGATGCATGTATGTGAGATGTGTTAAGAGCAGGAATGTCTCATGATCACGCATGGAAAACTTTTTGAAGACATAACTTACATTAAACCCTACATAGTTAATCTATTAATGAGTGTTTATATTATAAATATAGGCTAAACAATCAATACCAAGACAAAACAACACCAACCACTAAACAGATCTTAAATGTCCATTCACACCCACTAAGTGTGAAAAGAAAATGAAAGAATCATGTTTTACCATAGACTTTGGTTAAGATACAGCAGTGTTAATAAATATTACTAATTAAGTATTAATCATTATTCCAGGATTTATCCAGAATTGTGAGTCAGGTGCCACCCAAGAGAGAGAAATATATAAACGTGGAAAGTTTTTCAGCTTCAGCTAAAGAAAAATGAAGAAAAGTTCTTTCATTTGTCTCCCTGCTAAGACCTGATTAACCACACAGCCATATTGAATTGTGGGACAGGAATGGCACGCGGCAGCAAAGAGCATGCACTCATTAGGGACGGAATGTAATAAAAAAGATGATGTCTTCAGGGGAAAAACAAGCCCTCCTGGTCGATACATTTCAGTGAGAGAGTGTCCCGTTTCGCATGATGGAACGCATCACAATGGAATACAATTTTAGCTCCTGTTTTCCGTGAGCATCCCTGGACGCCGGAGCTGAAGAGAATGCCAACACCTCTGGAACAACTGAAGTTCTGAAATCTTCTAGCAGGTTGACTACCTCCAGCCCTGACACAAGCACCTGACCAAGTGACATCTCATCTGCTGGATTCTGTGCTCTCCTGACTTCACACTACTGAACAATCATTTAAGGTCGGGTCCTTCTGGCTTCTGCAGGACAGGCTGAGAAGATGAAACACAGAGATGAAAAGGGAAGAAACAGACCTGCACCTTCACCCGTTTTAACATGAAGCCTTTAATCCACAGTGTGTTATTATTGGAGGAGGGATATCTGATGGACGACAGCCGATAGGACAGAGGTGAAAAAGTTACTAAAACAAAAGCAGAACCCATGAATGTGTCACATGCCTGGCAGCAAAGTTCAATTACGAGTGTGAAGAAAAGTCATTTATCTCTTCTAGGACAAACCACAATGCATTGCTGATGCAGATCTTGTCTGCAACACTGAGTCCTGCGGATCCTGCTAATAAAGAGGATAAACACAACATGTAGTCTCATAGATCACAAATGAGATCTCATGAATGTTTCACTTGTTTCTCCTAGACACCAATCTTAATAAAAAGGTCCTCAGTAATCTCCTTAGTCTCATGTTGAGTTTTGTTGTTCTAGCAGAAATCTCAACAATGTCTCACGCTGGGCTCAGATTTGCTTTCTTTGTTTTCAAAGAACAAATTTCTTATCAAATTCCTCCAAGGCCAAAAATTCTTGGCTATGCACACTAATCCAATTTAGATTTTTGATAATCACATTTTATAATCTTGAAAATAAAATTATTGACACTAATTTTATAGCTTTATTCTCTTCCTGTATGTCAACAGTTGCATGTTTGTTAAATAGCTTGATTAATTTGATTTGTTTTCATCTATCAATATGAGTGTAACTCAACACATTTTATGGTGTTTAAATCCATTCCACAGATTTCCCTCTTAAAATCGAGCCTAATTGATTACACTGATGTTTATATTGTTAGTGATACATTGTTATGTAGGTGCTACTCTCACATTGGTTGATATTTCTGAATCTTCTGAGTTCTTGTGAGAACAGCAGCTGTCACTGTACCATTCTTTCATTGATCCTCAAAGTATGTGTCCTAACATCTTGCTGGGTTCCCACTCTGAGCCGTTTCCCTCTGTATGAAACTGACAGCTTCTCTGACTGAAAAGCAGACACCGTAGAGCTGTGCGCTCTTATTCTAGGACACCTTACCCTCAACACAGCCGAATGTGTGTTTCAATCTGCTTTATTCACTTGGCTCAGATCATTCTGGGATGGCAGACTGTCTAATGAATGCACAAGAACCTTTCAAAGGCATTAAGAGGAAATCGTGCCTTTGCAATAAATTCTACCGCCAGGCCTGTTTGGATACTTTCCAGGGGCCATTTTCCCACAATAGCTGAAGCCACAGCCAAATATTTTTTTTTTCTTTTAGCACCATTTGTCCTGATTGTAAAGGTGATGATAATGTCTTGGCTGCAGTTCAGGTAATTAGAGGAATGTAGGGATTTTTCTTTGAAAACACCATGATTTTCAGACAGATGTTGTAAATAAAGTTTGAAGAGGAAAAAATGAATAAGAAAAAACAGGAGTGAAGGTCCTGACTGCTGTTAAAATCATTTGATCATTAAATATTCACCATCTTTTTACTCATAGACCGCATGGAATCTGCACCCACAGAACTTCAAATGAAAACTGTGTAGAATTCCGCATGGATTGGATGGAAAAATTCACTTATCCCCAATCCAAAAATATTTTGCATAATTTGATTATGATTTTAGCCACCAATATAAGTGTAGTAATCTAAGTACAGTTTAAAACTATTTACTGTGTTTATTTCCCAAAATGCAAAAATATCTTAATATCAAAAACGCCTGCTCCTATCTTTTGTCCTGTTATTCTATTCATATGTGCATGTGAACTTTTTTCTTCACAAATGTCTCCACTAGAAGCCCTAAAGTTTCTGGAGTTAATCACACATATTCTCCCTAAAGAGAAGAAAAACATTCAGACCCCTCATATTTAGTAAACACGGCAAACTGCTTCAATCCAGTGCAGTCATTGATTTATTGGACTCAAAACTCTCCTTCTATTATTAGTGTTGTCCTAAAATCAGTATGCCTGTAAATACAGATGGATGTGGCAGGAATAAATGTGATGGTGTTGGAAGAGCAAAGCATCTCTTGGGCCAGAGAGTTGGGAGTGATTTTAAAAGCATGCTAAAACTCGGCTAAATGCAGCAATCAATACAGCGCTGTACATGGAGAGAGAGGTAGCGTGCAGAAAAATGGGACGTGACCCAACTGCTCTATAGTCCAGAGCTCGTCCTTTGATTCGCTGTTTTCCCTAAAGTGCTCATGCACAGCAGGAATGATTATATGTCCACTGATTGCATTACAAAGGCACATACGAAAACAATCTTTTCTGCTCCTCGTAAATTCTTCAGCTTGAGCGGTAAACGACCTCTGACCTTTTCTCATTTCTGTTTTTTGATTCGTTTGTGTGACCTCAGAACGGTCAGTGAGAATTAGTTGGCAAAGCGCATTTACATTCGGGTCATTGACAAATAAGGTTGTCCAAGCAGATAAAAAGAAAAATCTTTTATGTCAAGTGGTGTAGCCAAGTAAAAAAGTAATAATGATTTTTGTAATTATCTTAATGGTTATTTTATTATATTTATTTACTTATATTTTCTTATTATTTCTTATATATTTTTTATATTTTCTTATATGTATTTTCTTATATTTAAGTTATATAAAAAAAGTTTAAAGCATATTATTCCCGTAAAAGTTTATTTTTATTAGTTTATTTTATTATGTTTTTCTTAGTCTCCTCTGCGTTCTCTGTATCATCATGACTTCCTGTCTGCCCTGTAGCAAAGAACAGACACTTACAGTAAATAATACATTAACAGGCGTATAAACGGTTGAAAATTGCATATGGCTATGATAAAAGTCACCAACACCCTCAACCTTCTCGTGTTCCGCAAATCCGATTAGTACCAGCTGAGCGGCGACAAATGCATGTCAGCATGGATGATGCGCAGAACATCCATGATCCTGCCAGACATCTTGTTACTACCTGTGTTTCTGCCACATGCATGTGCACAAAGCGGCTGAAAAATGGTCTTTAGGTTCAAATCAATAGCGGCAACAGATCTTGATGCGCTCTTGGGTCGGATCTCCATGGAGACGACTGAGAGTCCGTAAACAAATCCAGAATGTCCTGAGAGAATCAGTGTGGAAAGCCACATAGAGTTGGGAAAACGTATTTATAATCCAAAGAAGAATTACGTTTGGATTATTACTTCTCACTACTGAACAGTCGAGTGTCAGCATGATTAATGTCTATAATTTACAGTTGTATCATTTTTTGCGCGATGCTTTCTAAACAAAGAAGAAAGTTGCTTCAAACGCTGAGCGCGTCTATTGTTGTGACAGGATGAATCTGTGATGAGATAAATCTGCTGTATGAGTTTTAGACAGTTCAATTACATAAAAAACAAACTATTGATTTATTACTAGAAACGCTTTTAAAATTACATATATGGATAGTTGATGTGGCATGTTGGGAACGGTATCCTGCCGTGTGACACACTGTACTTTAAACTGTTTTGAATATTTACTGCATCTTGAAGTATTTTAAACAACATGAATTAATAAAAAAAATAATGAGAGACAACATGGAACAGTTATGATTTAAATAACATAAAACACCAAAATAAAAAACTAAATGGTTACTATATATAATATATAAAAAACAGTTTTAAAAAAAATCATTCCCGTGGTATTTGTTAACTTATACTGTTGACTTTAATTATAATGAGGAGGATACAAAACATTTGTTTTCAACATAATATGGCATATTTATATAATTTATATTATTTATATTTGTGGTCTGTGAGGTGTTGGATTAAAATAGGCCTGTTTTAACTAACGTGCTGCCAAAACTATTAGTGAAGTTCTGGCCCGCGTTGGCCCTCTGGGGCCAAGACAACGAGATACAGGAGCTGTCAAAAAATACCAAGAGGCCCTCAAAGAAAGCTGTGTATGCAGTTATGTGTCCTCACTGAATTAGTATTCCAGGCATGGGTGGTTATAAAATTCTTCTAGCCAAATAATGATAGCCAACTTTTCAATATAGTAAGATTACATTTTTATTGTTTCATCTATCTGTGACTGCTTGCTTGTTTTTGCCTTCGGGATAAACTCTAATTTGTTCTGATACACATCTGAATATTTCTTTGTAAAGAGAAAGCACATAAGAAATGCTATACAAAACAAAAACAGCACTTTTTATTGCCGTGGTGGGCTCTGTATCTTTTAAACTTAGACAGTCCAGCGTTCTGCTCACAAAGTTATTTGTTATCTGTCACTTCAGATACTTTTACCCTAAGTGGCATATCATTCAAAGTAAAACCTATATTTCCATGTTATATTCCATGTAAAGGAAAGTGTGTCCGGCACCTGTCCACCAGCTGGATATATGACAGACCTATGATCTCCACATGAGTGCAAAGGGAGAGGAATTTATACAAGCAGTTCCCAGGGAGCCTCTCGCTGTTACTAATTTTAGGATACAGTAATTATGAAACCCTTTTATGCACAGCCAAGCAATTTTAAACATACTCTATTTGTAGGAGGTTTGCGGTTCATTGGCAAGGAGATGTTATGGGGACCACGATTAATACTAATTGTTTCATAGAAGAATAGTCTAAATAAACATGTAAACAAAATCTTTCTCAAATGGTTTCTGTAAGTTATGACGATATATGTGCTCTTCCAGTCTAATGGAAAAATTTGATTTGGATGTACTTACAATGGTCCCAAACCTATTTTCTTTCATTAAAAGTACAAAAGCACCTACACTGAACACACAAGAGAGTCATTTGAGTGCTGGTGTTTTCAATATTCAGGATATGCACTGATAGCGCATCCATATTAGTGTCCAAATGAAAATAAAAATGTGTGATTTTGATAGTGAATCTATATAAATGCAAATGGGCGCAGGGCCCGATGGGTGTTTCCCACTCTCTGAACAACACTTTTCAGTCCGTCTGCCCGACGCACTGAGATTTGTAAACAATTTAAACAACCAAATTGATTCTTTTATTATTTCATTTTCTTCTTTTAAATGGCAGTGAGACACTTTTTAAAGAGCTTGAAAAGTCTGATATTCCAAAGAGTTCCCAGAAGAGCCAGAATTTTTTATATTATAATGGCCCTCCAGGAAATATTCCAAACAACTCGAAATTGTCTAAACCCATAACGAATTTATGAAATATATGAGTTATGATATAATAAGACCCAGTGAGTCTGATGCGTCTATTGAATTTAAAGATGCAGACACTTGACATTACACAACTCTGCCTCTAGATGTCAACCTGTTTAACAGCTGTTACAAAGACCTAACAGAACAGTCTCTGGTTCAACTGATGTGGAATAAATATAGCTAAAACATTCTTTTTATCTCTGTAGGTTATTTAAAGAAAACAATATTTTTATGCACTTCTTAGACTAGAAGTTTTAGTAAAAACAATAAAAGGTGTGTAGTATTTGTTCTCCAATGGATTTGACAGTGCAATAAATACCCTCATACAAACATATCTCCACTGGTGGTAGGAGACATACAAGTCTCCACTGGTGGTAGGAAATCTCAGTGCATTTCTATTGCAGTCCCAGCATCTGTTTGCAGTCAGCCTCAGGTGCCAGTCTTTAATTTAGTTTACCACTCTGTATCTATTTATTCTGCTCCCATAGCTGGAAAATTGATTTCCTTGCTTTGCACTGTTCATTATTCACCAGCCAATGAGTCTAAATGTGCTGAAATAAAAACATGAAACACTTGTAGAGTTTAATTAGCTCTCTTTGAGAGGAGAGGAGGAGATGATAGAAAATGAGAGAAAGCAAAAGAGAGGTAATCAGAAGAGAGCAGAGCAGATGAGAGGAAAGGAGAGCAGAGGGGAGCCAAGAAAATGAGAGGAGAGCATAGGACAGGAGAGAAGAGCAATGGAGAGGGGAGGACAAGAGAGGAGAGCAGAAACGATAAGAGGAGAGCAGAACAGAGAATAAAGATGGAGGAGAAGTGAAGAGATCAGAGAAGATGAGAGGAGAGCAGAGAAGATGAGAGGAGAGCAATGGAGAGGGGAGGACAGGAGAGAAGAGCAGAGAAGATAAGAGGAGAACAGAGGAGAGCAGATCAGAGAAGATGAGAGAAGAGCAATGGAGAGGGGAGGACAGGAGAGCAGATCAGAGAAGATGAGAGAAGAGCAGAAAAGAGAGTAAAAAGGAGGAGAGCAGAGGTGAGCAGAGGAAAAGAGAGTAGAGAAGAGGAGAGCAAAGGAGAGGAGAGCAGAGAAAAAGAGAGGAGAGAGGAGCTGTTAGCATTGTTGGTATATATGAACTGTAATATGAATAAATGTGGTCAGATAAATCAGGGTTAAGTTTGTGAAGGGGATTTCTGTGGCACATCAAATTTTGCATTAAAGATTACAAATGATCAAATAAAACTTACATTTTAACATGGGCATTGTTTGTGTTTTGAAATTTCAGTAAACATGTTTTACATGTTTACATTGCATAAAATGTTTACATACAGTAGGTGACTGCATACATTTACTAATAGTGCCAAATGAATGTCCACATATGTTTTAAAGCCCTATAAGTGGAAACCATTTGCGCTTTTGTGCATGTTTTGAGGAATTGAATCCAATATTCAATCTATCTAAATGTGATTTTAATTACAGTCGCTTCCCTAAAATGACTATTGTTCACCAGATCGCCTACCTTCCTTGACATGCCATTATATAAAACATTAATTCTGCGAATTAGCCACTGGAAGTGCCATTAAACTACAATGAACCTCTGCTTTATGACATCCAAATCGCCCTAGCAACAAACATCCAGATGACACATGAAATGGATATAGAAATGTATTTTGTTACCTGAGAGATGTTTGTAAATAACCCTTATTTAAGCAAAACTCTATTGTGTGTAACTGTCTACAGAAGTAGTATGTGCTCAGTTTAAACACAGTCTTTATTGTCTCTTTGCACTTCCGTCATGGCAAATAGGCTGACATCAAAACAGCACCAATTTAAAAGCTCAAAAACAGCTACGACTCCTCAAAGCACACACAAATCGCCTCTAATGGACCTCACACTCATTTACAAAGCTTGTAAAACCTCAGGGGGATTTTCTGCATCAAATTAGCCCGTGCAATTTGAGGCACTTACAGTGGTCTGAAAATGTGGTCATTTACTTCGACGAATCCCAAACAGATGAATCACAGAGGGTGATGGCCCTTTAGAGGCAGTGAACTTACACTGGGTAATGTTTTTAATAACACACTGAAGTCATTTAAAGGTCCTTCCAGTCTGGCTTCTGTAAGCAAAAGTCCTTTTAAGCAAAACATATCTGGAGATGGAGAAGGAGGCTGTGTCCTAATTAAGACCATGTCTTGATCTGTGTGCTTTTGTGTGCAACTGTTACACAGTTTACAAGCAAATTCCCCAACATCTGCCAGTTAATGGGAAGAATTTTTAAAAGCTTCCGTCAACCAAACAAAGTTGTATAAGCTACATTTCAGGTTTCAGCTGGAAGAGGATCATTGGTTTCAGCTGGTTTGCTTAATTCAAAAGATGATGTCATTTGTGGCTTTGTTGCTTTATGATTTATGGTGGCTTGTAAACACAGCAAATCTCCTGCATGTGGCTTTATTCACACGGGAACGTTTCACACAGCGCTCCGGAATCTGAATTTACAAGACGATTTAACGCATATTTTTATGGCTTGATGTTTGCTTCCACCTCGTGGTTGAAGTGCAGGTTGCACATGAGGTTAAATCTGATTTATTGAACGCAATATTAAGTGATGATTTGAATATGAAGGTGCAGAGAATTAGTGCTGCAATTATATATTTACATACATACAGAGTCAACACATGCTATTATTTTCATCAATATGTTTGCTTTGTTTTATAGAAACCGCAAGATATTTGCATAACAGAAACTTGTTTGTTATTTTTGTTTTTAGCTGGTGTTTGTGTGTGGCCCAGAATAACTATTTAAACAGTAGAAATATGTCTATTGACTTAAAAAACACTAAATATGTAATAGTTTGTTTATTATGAAATGTCTCCCATTGCAAGAAGTTGCCCTGCAGTGTCTGAAAGGGTTATGAGGGCAGTATTACGCAGCAGTATTCCCAGTCTAAACTTCATTGATCCTGTAGTTGCTTGATCATTGATCAATTCACGAGTGTAAGTTTGACCAGGAAAGTGAAGTAGAATATGATTTGAAATTACAGGTGAAATTTGCTTTAAGTTCCTAGTTAATAGAACTGGGAAATTAACTATTCTTCCACTCTAGCCTATAAAAGTTAGTATATGAAATGTATTAAAATATTTACATTTTATATTTATAAATGCAGTTAATAGCATTTCAGTAAGAGATGTCTGTCTATTGTCTTTAAAGCTTATGCAACCTCCAAAACTTTTTAAAAAAAATGTTTTGCAAACAGATTTGACTATATGCAAATGAGAACTGAATAATTTTTAGTGAAAGACTAATTTTAATTTCTGTATTCGAGCTATTTTACGACTTCAGATAACGTCAACACTGAATATAGTGCATATAGTGTCATATGGACCACTTAATGATTTTTTAATGCTCTTCGTGCAAATTTTTGTCATTTTATGAGCCCATTTATTTTACGTTGTAAAAACATTTAGCGACATATGGGTGAGTAAATGATGACAAAATAGGGGTTTTCATTAGCCTCTCTTGTATTGCACTACTTATAAGAAATCCTAGAGGGCAGCGGCGAGTTTAGCGCCAATCTCCAACACTGATTAAATTCAGTGTTGATACAAATCTTTTCTGTAAGCACAGTTTTGCTATGTATATCATTATTTAATTATAGCAAAAACGATATACAAATGATAAATTATAACAACATCAACGGAAGCGTAATAATTCTCATAACACGTAATAGTTTTCATGGCAACCAGCTGGAATAAAGGTGTGATATTCCACTTATAATAATTTGCATCTTTCCATTACACTCATGCTGCTTTCACCACTTATATTGACCTTAAAATGTCACGCTAAAGATGTGCGTTTATAAAAAAGTTTATATTTCCATCCTTTTGTGAGAATTTATCTAAACCTGCAGCACATCACGTGCCTTCTGTCTCTGAAAACAAGAGTGGTCTCGTGACGCGCCTTCTGTCGCGTGCGCGCTCTCCATACTATGGCTTCTGTGGATTTGGTTTATTTTAATCCTACACAGATGATCACATCTCTGTATTTTTCTCTACAGCTTTAGATTTATAACATCCAGCACAACCAAATTCATTTGGCAAGAGTTTTTTTTTTTAGGTTGCTATCAAATAGATCTTGTCCTTTTGCATGGCAAAAACACCTTATTTTTGCTGGAGAAATGACAGCGCTGTCCTGGGTGCTGAAACGAGCCCTGCGCATGTTTATTACAAAGAGAAAATGTGCGATTGTGGATTAAGGTTTTTTCAGAAAAACAATCTAAACGTTACAGAAACGTTACGAAACATTACATCCACCTTGGTTATTCTAATTGAATATTTTGGTTCCCAGTTGCAGTCCGCAGTGAAAGCCGCGGATTGGGAGAGAAGGTGATGGGCGTGAGTGTGTATGTATGTGTGGTGTAGTGTGTTGAGGGCAGACCCCCTCCCTTTCTCCACCCCTTACCAGCGGAAACAGCAGTGAGATTTGCATTTCAAACGACATCTACTTCATCTTTACTCTGCGAATTCATCAACTACACCTGCTATCGGAGAAGCATCCGATAAGTCACACTTGATCTTTTGCTGTTTTCTGCATTGAATCGCAAGGAACCGCCGATCCCATCGTCTGTGATATCCAGATCTCTGCTTGTATTGGCAGGATTATGATGTTTTCTTAAGCGTTGCGTGTCGTGGGAGTTTTTGGGATGGGATCTTTTCCGATTCACCCTGCGAGGCCCTTTGGAAGCTGAAAATCCACTTTGAAAACAGCCTTTGGTTATTGTTTAGAAGATATTCCAAACGGGTAAATATCATCATATGCAACATATTTGTTTTTATTAATGTTAAATCTCGATAGATCGGTAGAAGAAAAGCTGTTTTGGTTCAACCCGCAGTGGTGCTTCAGCGTCTGGACTGACTTTTAATACGCGCACTCAGACGGAAATGGAAACCTGGACATTTTAAACCACAAAGGATCACTTGCAACAGATTCATAAACATCAACACTCGCTACCGTATCACAGCTCAAGCTGATATCCAGATGTAACTGTCTTCGACTTTTATGGGCTTCCCTAATCTGAGGGGTTAGTTTCATTCGTTATACCAGCACAACAGTCTTTAGAGGGTCCATCATGCCCACCTCTCGATCCGGCGCGTGCTCGGTGGAATACTGGGTCGATGGCTCGCGCCGCGATGCGACAGTGGAGGATTTCTACAATATGGGCCCAGAATTAGGCAGGTGAGTACATTATTGGTCCCACTCTGAATTGGTTTTATTATTGTAGTGTAAATGCATAAGTAAAAAGTACTGTAAATGCTTTTTATTGTATTTATCACCATAACAGTTATGTATTTTTCAGTGGTACCTTAGTAACACCTAAAAATGCTTATTTTAAGCTTTGATACTGTGATTATACATTTGTGTTGTATATATATGAGATGAGTATGATTTTGTGTCGTAATAAAGCTTATTTTAAACTGCTAATGATTTTTTGTTGTATGTAATTGTCACAGGATAGGTGATTTCTAAATTAATTAAGCTTAACAAATTATAATGCACTTAACTGAGCACGCAAAGCAAGCACCCAATCTTTGTAAATGTCACTAAGTGCTTCAAAATGTCATCATTACCTCCCAGGATGTAGGATAGGAAGTGCTGAGCGGTGATGTTGTCACCTGACTTCTGGCTGTGCGGTCTGGTGTGAAATTCACCACCGAGAAGGGCATCCAAAGGGTTTTAAGATGTGAGACCTGCACAGAATGAAATGTAACCAACGATGACATAACCAGCTACACTCTGTAGTGGTGAAGACTGCATTTGTCAGACACTGGTCTGTTGAAGTGTTAAAGCTGGATAACAAGCCAGCAGATGGTGATGGTCTGATGATTGCCTTCATCTGAGTGCTCATCTCATCTGAGTCATTCACTGATCATAGAAAGATGTCAAGGTCTGAGAGAAAACAACAGAGCCACATATCATACGATTGCCATATCATTAGGCAGCCAAAAATATGCAAGTGTATATAAACCTTTTAAGGCTTGGCCAGTGTATTTAGAGAAACTCCATAACTATCAGTCTAGGCTTCTGTTGGTTTTGGTACTTAAGGTGGGAAGTTAGGTTATCTTTCAATCAGGCTTGAGTTATCTTCGTACGTCATCATGAAATTTGTTCCATTCTTGAAGGTTTTCTGTCATAATGAAGACAGATTGCCCAGAGCTTTCTGTTTAGACTGAGTTGCTATGGAAATGCATGGCCACAGGAGTGATGTTGGGGGAGGCAGAGTATCGGAGAACTCCATGATTAGATGAACAGTCGTAAAATGCCAAAACCTTTTTTTAATTAAACTTGCTGATTTCTTTAATCTTTTAACTTTTTGTGGACATACATTCTGTGTTATGTGTTTGTGCTTTGGTGTTTGCTGTTACCCTGGGTCTTTATATGGGTTAAGGTCTTTATTTGATAAGTAGATGTTTCGTGTTTTTCACCAGGGGTGCCACGTCTGTTGTGTTTCGCTGTGAGGAGAAGCAAACAGAGAAACCTTACGCTGTAAAGGTCCTAAAGAAAACGGTAAATCAATTTTTCCCTTTATAGCATCATATTTATATTTCCTGACAACTCACAATAGTAATTTGATCTCTTGTATCATTCTGCTGTCCACTCAGATCGACAAGAAAATAGTGAGGACAGAGATTGGAGTCCTGCTACGTCTTTCTCATCCAAATATTGTAAGATTATTGTTCTCCACAATGCACTGTGAAATGTCATTCACAATGTTATGAAATCAACGTTTTGAAATCAGATGCAGAAGAAACATCTAATGTGATGTTCCTGCTCTTTATTTGTTTTAGATTCGTTTGAAGGAAATTTTTGAGACTGAGACAGAGATCCTCCTTATTCTCGAGTTGGTCACAGGTGGAGAACTTTTTGACAGGTATGATGTGCCAATAATGAGAGTCAGAAATCAGAAGCAATACAAGCAATTTAGACCTTACAAATGTGACAATATGTAGAGGGTTGTGACATACTTCTTCAACAGCTAATGGTCTCATCACAGTTTATGGGAAATAAAATATACAACTGAGATCTTTTTCATTTTCCCATTATTTCTTTTGGACTGTAATGAGATTACCAGGAAAGCGTAATGAGACATTATAGCTTGATGCTTCTCAGATTTTTTTACTGCTGTCTAGAGTTTTGTAGAGATCTTAACATCTGTGCTCAGATTCACCAAGACAACAAAATTAGATTTAATATGAACTCAAAAATGTCTTATCAAATTCTTCAAAGACCAGATTATCTGAGCTATGCTATCCACACAAATTTTACATTTTTAAATTCTTGCTTTATATCACCAACTGTCTCGTTTATTTCTGTTCCTTAGAAGTTTTAGGAGAAATATTGGTGCAAAGTCATTACTTAATTAAACGTAATTGAGAACTCTATAAAGTCTTCAGATCTGAAATAGTCGATAACACACAATAAAGGTTATGCTTATCTCCTTAGATCTTCTTAATGTGAACACCAGCACAGGAATCTCAGTTTATCTCCTTCATCAACATCTCACAGCTCAAGTTCTAAGTGCACAACGATCTATCTGTCTGTTCTTCTGCCCAGCAGTAAGGCATAATTAAATAAAATAAGTTCCCGGTAATTGGTTTAAGTGGGTTTGGTGCAGAGCAGAAGCAGGATGTGTTTGCCCACACACATCTATATACTGCTAAACAGAGCACTAAACACTGCCAGATCCACGCACATGCACGCCCAAACGTCAGCTGTTCATGTCTCAAAACATACGATACACCATGTGTGTGTGATGTTCAGTGTGTGATTTTCTTTGCTGAATTTGTCAAGGTTTGTGTCGTTTCAGGATTGTGGAGAGGGGCTACTACAGCGAGAGAGATGCTGCCCACGTCATCAAACAGATCCTAGAGGCTGTGGCGGTAAGACCAAGTGCATCATGGGACAGAAAATGGCTGTGTTTTAGACTAAAGTTTTGTATTCATGCTTGAAAGAAAATGGCAATTCGGGTTGTTTAACTTTTAAACGAAACATTTAATTGCTCTATTTAAATCATTTTTACATTGTACTCAGACATATTTGTATATAGTCATAAGCTTTATGGAAGCTACTTGTTTGTTGCAAAAAATGTAGAATATGGCCTTTTTAAAAGTGAAGTGTGTAATTTTTGCACCCTTGGTGACACCATCCTGTATTCAATTGGTTGAAAAACAAATTGTCTCTCCCCAAACTTACTCCATTGGTTGAGCCAATGTTGGTGTCAGGCTGGTCAGGGGAGTTAATGCACTTTATTAAGTGAATAGTAGCAAAGTAATGTGCTGGCCAAATGTGGTGACCCATACTCAGAATTTGTCCTCTGCATTTAATCCATCCAGTTACACATTGGAGTAGTGAGTTGTAAACACATATACTGCAAACCATGAACACTAACTTGGAACAATATAGCACTCAGGAGCAACTGGGGGTTGGGTGCCTTGCTCAAGAGCACCTCAGTTGTTGTCTTGCCAGCACTGGGTATCAAACCAGCAACCATCTGGTTGCAAGTCCGAGGCCACAACTGCCTCAGTTGGGATATGATGATACGTGCTGCAGGGCAGAGCAGTTGTTTTAATGCATCCTCAGCCAGGGGATTACTGTCTGCGCATTGGCATGGCTGAACACATGTCCAGTGCTGGGCTGACAGTGGAGGCTTTCCGAGATGTGGGTCAGTCTTGTCGTCACTCGAAAAGCGAATGGTAGAGTAAGCGGATATGTACGGAGAACCACTAGTGAAAAATAATCTTCTCAGAGAAAAAACATTGCAGTTTTTTCTGCAGTGTTTAATCTGCCTCAGCAGGAGGAATGTGGGCTGCTGTTATGTAACAACTCTGCAACCATGTGTCTTTCTGACAATGAAGCAACAATGCAGAGGCCACATGCGACGACTTATCTGTAGAATATTGTTTAGTGTGTGGATCCATGTTTGTGTCATGGGGTTTATGTGCATGTATGCGAGTATGCCGTTATATTTTGGAAGCTTTTTGTATGTGTTTCTGGCCAGCTAGCCATGCTCAGCAGCTACCACAGCACCCTAGCTCATAGCAATGCTTTAAGAACCACTTAGTAACCTTAGTAACACCATAGAAACTCCTTGGTAACCATTCAAAAAACCATATAGAAAGCATACTAGTTTATTTATAGTTTCCAAATTTATTTTATTTATTTATTATTTATTAGCCCAATATTTTACATTACATTAATGTTCTTGTAGTTCATGGCAGAGCACGATGCTAGCAACACCAGGGTCAGGGGTTTAATTCCCAGGAAAAAAATGTGGATATCCACTTTGGATAAAAATGTCTGCAAAATGTATAAACAAGCCAAGCCAAGTGTGAGGCAGTGGGGTGGTGGAGGGATGCTTCAAAAACCATCCCGAGACAGAGGTGAGGGACTGCTATATATACACACCCCTGCGTGTTGATTGGCTGGATAACATGACTGTGCTTCTCCTGAACCTTGTTAAATAAACTTCATTAAATGAACGAATGACATCCAAAGAAAACAACACCACTATAATCTGTCTTGAAACAATTGTAGGAAGTGTTTATAGTCAAACAATAACGAATGAACGAAAACCTTTGAAGCCTCTATATTCAGACTAGGTGTTAAATCATCTCAAGGCCTCACACCAGTCATGAGCTAGAACACCAAACCGACTCCTGCCATCTTCAATTAACACCCTGTACACGTTCTGTACTTCATCAGACTCAAACAAACCGCTGGGTTCGCGTTTGAAAAGGAAACCATTGTCTCCCCGCCCGCCACGCTGCACTTTTATATTTTTGGAATTGTGTCAAAGGCACAACATCTGTCTTGCGTCTGCGAGCAGAAAATTAATTAACACGGCCTGACACCGCATGAGTCATCGGCACACATATCAGCCCGCCGCTCGCGGGCGCCTGCGCTCCGATAATGGAGAGCGACCCCGTGATCTCGACGCGCTGGAAAACCTCTCAGGGAAGACGGTAGGTTTAAAGGTTCAGGCTTCACCATCGATCCTCCGTCTGGAGCTCACAGAAGTTTCGTTAATGCAGCAGCAGGGCTGAGGCGAGGAGGAGCTGAGAGCTGCGTCTGTCTCGGGCTCGTGGTGGCTGTTTTAAGTGGATGTATAGAGAGAACAGACTGCTTTAGTAGACTCATACCCACCTACACTCCAGCAGGACTGATTTAGTCCTACGCAGTTCTGTGCAAACAGGCTTTTAGAGCGACATATCAAATCTTAGCTCACAAATGAACGAACTAATGAATTAAATCAACATAACAAATTATCTATTAGAGCAGCTAAATTGGGGGGTGGGAGGGGCGTTGCTGATTAGTGTCTGAGCTGAAGAAAAATTAAAATTCATGTTTCCCTTTTTATTCATAACGGTAGTGTTTTTGTTTACCGTTGATGCTGTTAATCTATGTTTCTCCTCTGAGTGAGTCGGTAATCCACACACCTGCATTCACACCTGCACCTCCACATGGTGCATCTTGGATATCTCCTCTGTTATAACATTCATTATCATCACTGTGATATTGTATGATTAATTACTAAGGCAGTTAATAGAAAGTAACACTTTACAATAAGGCTTCCTTTGTTAAGATTAGTTAATACATTAACTAACAATGAGAAACATTACAGCATTTATTAATCTTTGTTAAAGTTGGTTAAAGCTGCAATCTGTTACTTCTTGGGTTAAAATGAACGAAAATCATTACTAAACAAATACGTGATTAGTGTTTAAAACTAGCTCTTCACCTTACCTCAATGCCCAAAGTTTATAATAATTATTTATAATTTGAGCAATTGAGTCTGATTTCACAGCAAATGTCATTTTGGCTTCATTTGACTTCAACATATGTAATGAAAAATAAGTAACCTGCAATGTTATGTTTTAAACAGTGATGGTGGTAGAGAGATTGTGAAAGTTACAGATTAAATACCAATACAATGTTCATTATTTGTTTATGTTAGTTACTTGTGTATTATTTAATGTTATTAGACAAAATGCATTATAAAAATGTATTAGTAAAGGTTAAAATTAACATTAACTGAGATGGTACAAGTGTTGTTCATTGCTAGTTTAAGTTAATTGAACTAGATTCTGTTTCTTGAATTAAACACAATCTGTAATAAATCTAATAAACAGAAGAACTGAGACGTGTTTGCACTGAAATAAATGACAGTGACTTTAAATACTTAAGGTGCAGAGTCATGATTAAACTAGGTGGATAAATTGGACTGTGAATGTTTAGAGAACGTTTTATTAATTTGTTTCAAAATCTGTCACTGTGTTAAAAGACTGTACATGCACAAACAGTGTTTTGTTACTGATATGTTTTTTCTGTCTCTGTTGTAGTATTTACATGAGAACGGAGTCGTTCACAGGGACCTCAAACCAGAAAATCTTCTCTATGCGGACTTGTCAATAGACGCACCTCTTAAAATAGGTAACACACTGGACACTTGTATACGTTTAATCATTTATGTATGTCTGTGAACAATGAAGACAAATCCAGACAAATGAACACTGTACAGCTAAATTAAATTGCCAAGGACAATAGCTGAAGCTCTTTCAGCAATTAATGAAATGTATTGATTCGCTCACAGCGGACTTTGGCCTGTCTAAGATAATCGATGAGCAAGTGACAATGAAGACAGTGTGTGGGACCCCCGGCTACTGCGGTAAATCTGATTTAAAGACAAGACAGTACATGCATTATAATTAAAGCATCCTATTACTCATTTCCTTGTTTTTACATTCCTAACATGTGTATTTAAAAGATAAAGCATTACAGCATATACAATCAAGCGACTCTCCCGGGTTTGCAATCCAAGACCAATAATGTTTCTTCAGTATATATTTTCATTCATGTATCTGCATGATGTCTCCATCCAGCCCCTGAGATCCTCAGAGGAAACGCTTATGGTCCAGAGGTCGACATGTGGTCGGTGGGAGTCATCCTTTATATTCTGTGAGTTATACATTTTTATTGATGTTCATTCATTTAACAGACACGTTTTATCATGTGTGTTAATCATAAAGAGCAATTTATTCAGTGCTGCAACACATAATGTATTGTGTGGGCACAACGAGTATATAATTCAAAACAACAAGTTATTGCACATAATGATATCCATCAGTGATGTTCTGCTTGTAATCAGTTCCTCCTCATTTGTTAGTTTATGTCATTTTGTTCTCTTTATTTCCTGCTTAAGTGTTTCCCCTCCGGGTCATTGTCCAAGTTATTAATTGCATTTTCTCATCCATCCGCCTCTGTTCTGTCTCCTTCCTCAGGCTGTGCGGGTTCGAACCATTTTTCGATCCAAGGGGGGACCAGTACATGTACAGTCGCATTCTGAACTGTGACTATGAGTTTGTCTCCCCCTGGTGGGATGAAGTCTCCCTCAATGCGAAGGACTTGGTGAGTTCCTTCCATCTGTTCAGACAGCATAATGGCTTTTGCTTATCGTCCTGTTTGTAATGCTGATTATGTTAATGCACCACAGACAGATTTACAATGAGATGAGATGAAACAGTATCTTCCAACATCTCAATCAAATAACAGCCTCCTCAGATACTTTTCAGACTTGATTATTCAATCACTCGGACTTTCTTGCTGTTTGTTTATTCACTGTTATGTTTTGCTAATGTTTCTTTCATGTTGTCTGTAGGTTAGTAAGCTCATAGTGCTGGACCCTCATAAACGTCTTACAGTGAAGCAGGCCTTGGAACACCCGTGGGTGCTTGGAAAAGCAGCACGTTTCTCCCACATGGACACAACCCAGAGGAAACTACAGGAATTTAACGCTCGGCGTAAATTAAAGGTTTGTCACTGATGTCACCGTGTCTTCCACGTTGTTCTGCTATTTTTTTCTATGTGGAAATTTAAGTGATGTAATTAAAGGTAGAATTTTGTTTATACATTTGAAGAACCCATTTTATGTGCTTTTACTGAGCAAAAGCATTTCAGTAAACTGGCATCTAGTAACCTGGAGTCATTCTATTTATAGGCCGCTATGAAAGCTGTGGTCGCCACAAGCCGTATGCACGAGGGCTCGAGGCGGCGGACCGACAGTTGTGAGATGCCCAGCTCGGACAAGACCTCTCGCCAGAGCAGCATACAAAAGGAAAACACCTTGGATTCTCAGAGGGAGCCCGTTCCCATCACAGAATGCTCTGAGCAGGCTGAAGAGGGAGCAGTGCTCATGCCAACATCTCCCAGTCCTCCTCTCCATCCTCCCCATAAATCCAAACCCGCGGGCCATGGTTTGCCCACCCGTCCACCTCTGATAGTTGAGGGACACAGGCAGACCTCCGTCATCCCGAAGGCTCCCGTGGTGCGGCCCAGGGTGCCCAAGAAAAGCTGCTCTGTGGACCCCGGAGGCAAATGTGAGCCTTCTCCAGCGAGCACCACCCCATCCAGTCCCAAGAACCTCAGTAATGGTTTCACCGTGGGTGTAGAAGCAGGTGGCAGTACAACAGAATGTCAGTGAGACTGGAAGATGTAAAGATTTTTTAGAAGGAAGGCCACAGTTTGAGTCTGTGTGGTTGTCATATAAAGACAAGAGATGATGCTTTAAAAATTCACTGAGAAGTGATTCTTCTCCTCTTCCATTTTTTTGCTGTGGGATATTTTGATACTGGACCGGCAGCACATGAGCTATCACTTTCTAAATGCTCCTCACCTGGAGGCATGTGGCTTTTGTGGCAACTTTAGGTTAGCAGCACAATAAACATTGTTTTTTTTCTCATTCTCTCTCTCTTTGCACAAGCGTTGTGAATAAGATTGTCTCTTATCTGAACTGAAATTGATTTTGCTCTTTGTTCTTTTGCTATCATATGCAATATGATCATACAATCCTATTCTCTCTATACAGGTAGTGAGGATCATATATCTGT
>JAZGTK010000523.1:0-65092 GCA_036877625.1 Ambastaia sidthimunki
ATTCATAGCAAAGAAGGGACTAGAAATCTGTGAAACTAACTTCATGCTTCAAGCAACTCTAGCCTGAAAGCTCAGCAGAGTGAACTGCATTTAGCGAATGATATTGAGTAAATATAACATTTACAGTGATATAGTGATGAAGTTTAGTTTTGGAAGCTGAGGAGGGGTGGGGATGGCAGGGGCCCATCAAATGTTTTTGCACAAGGGCCACTGTTGACACAGACACACATTCTAAGCAGCACATACTCTGACAGCTATAAATGAGCAACACAAAAGGAAAAATTGGGGATTATAACAAGCTACATGTTAAATATAAACAAATTTGCCGAGAATACTTCCTGAAAAGCACACACTTTGGCTCTGTCCTTTACTTAACCTTATCTTTTGTTTTGTCTCTGTCTCTCTCAGTGTTTCAATGTGATTTATTGGCACTACAAACTATTGTGCCTCTAGTTCTCTGTCACAAAGCTTTCTAGGATTCTAGAACCTTCTCCAGTCATCAACTCTGTTTCCTTTCTTCACCCTGTCTTACCCATTTACATTCATGCATCTGGCAGATGCTTTAATTCAAAGCGACTTACAGTGCACTTAAGCTATACATTTTATAAGCATGAGTGTTCTCTGGGAGTCTAACCCATGACCTTGTCAATGCTAGGACCATGTTTAACCAGTCACACCACAAGACTCTCATTTTTAATTATTTATCTCACAAGAATAAACAGAACTAACCTCCCAACAAAATGTGATTTAGAACTGAGACAGATTCACGAGTTTCAGATTCAGACAGATTTTAAAATTCCATGACACTGTGCAGAGAGACGCATTATAAACCACCATGAAAATTATACCCTTTAATTTTTTCAGTGGCCAAAATATGGACACTGAAACACCACACACATACTCTTTGCCCTTGTTGAACAGTTAACTTCAAAACCATGGGCATTAACAGGAAGTTTGTCCTCCCATGGCCGCTAAAACAACAGCTTCCACTTATGGAAGATGTTGGAACATGGCTGCAGGGATTTGCTTCCATTAAGACACAAGAGCATCCTGTGCACTGGCCTGGCTGGTGGTCAAAGTTCCAATCCTTCCCAAAGGTGTTCAGTAGGGTTCAGGTCTGGTCTTTGTGCAGACCATCCAAGTTTTTCCACACAACACTCAGTAGAACATTTTACTGGTGTCTGGGCATCATCTGACAGTGTCACATTGAAAGTCACTGAGCTCTGATATTCTTCATTATAAGGTTCATAAGGTTCATCTAAGGAGATTGTATGGATAGCCACATATTCTTTGCCAAATAGTGAATCTATGTTAGTAAATGTAGTTAATGTGAATTGTGTATTTGACAGATACTTTTTTTTAATGACAGCTTTACAGAAACCAGTTCAATTCACTTCAATTTATTCAATTCACCTGCATTGAAATCTATAACTAACATTGTTGTTGCATGTGTGTGACGTATAAAAAATGTTATGTTTTTATGTAAATGTTATGTTATACTTTGCCTTTTTTTCATTCACTCCAACAAATTCATGAAAATTTATCAGGTGTATGATGGCATGAAGCAGCTTTGCTATTCAGCCACACAGAATGTGTCCAGTTTAAAGGGCAGATTCAAGCCTTGATTTTATTTCCTTGTGCTGAAATTGTGGTTTTACCTTGAGAGTGTATGGGCAGTTAATTCATCGCTCAGACTCTTTCACAGGACTCAAATGCTCAGATAATGGCCTGCTCGAACGCTGTATTAGCATACTGAAGTTATAGAGGCGCTGGCCAAGTGAACATACTCTCTTCTTCAATACTAAGTGGGGCAGTTGTGGCCTACTGGTTAGTGAATCTGGCTTGTAATCAGTAGGTTGCTGGTTCGATTCCAGCGCCTAAAGTGAAGGTAGCAACTGAAGTGTCCTTGAGCAAGACACCTAACCCCCGATTGCTCCAGTGATAGCTGCCCCCATGCAGAGGTCACATTTCGGTTATGAGTAACCAAAACTGACACTCACTTTTACTATACAAACAGGTCAGTTACCAAAATGTCTATGTCAAATTTAGCTTCAAAATAAAAGACACAAAACATATTTTTCCTACAGTAAATATAGTCAATTTTAAGGGCCATAAATGTTTTTTGTATTGTGACATTAGTAGTGTGTCTGTGGGTATTAAAAAATAAACACTACCAAATTTTAAAATATTTATATATTGTGGTTGCTTTTAATAACAACACTGTTTTACTGTAATACAATAAAAAAGCACTGTGTTACAGTAATGTGACTCATTATCAAAATATAATAATGTGGATATTAAGGGGGGTCATAATTATCAAAGTTAATGTCACAATACTAAAAATCATAACAGTTCTAAATGTACACTTTTTGTATACGGGCGAAATATGAACTAAGCATTTCTTTACAGTCTTTGCTAAATTCCCTCACATATACTTGCACCTACTTCACATACTGTAGCTGTACTTCTAGTCATATCAAAACTGTTACAGACACACTCTCACATGCCTTAACTCCCACGCTGCAAATTTACTTACAGCCCTACTCTAAATACGCTCTCATCTTCAGCCTAAATGTCTCGCGTCTCGCACTTTGGAACTTACTCTTGATGCGCTTACCCTCAAGCGCACCAACCCAGTCAACAATTTTAGGTTGTTTCCTTAACATTTCTGTTAAGTAACAAAAATGTTTTAAAAGTTCTAGAAATGTGCAAAACATCCAGTTTTTCAGATCTGGAATTAACATTGTTGCTTGTTGAGAAGAATGGTATTCAAACATTTCTTTCTGTAATGTTTTTAAAATGAAACAACTTCAGAATAGCATTTTTGATATGATATATAATGTTTAAAAATATAACTGCAAGAAAGTTTTTTGATAACTCTGAAAAACTTTTAGTGAACATTAGCTAACATTCTGAGAATGTTTCCTGTTAGCTGGGAAAGCCCTTACATCATGAGTGAAAACACCACGAGTAAAATAAAGCGAAACGGAAGGTCTGTCGATTAACAATTACTGCATTAATCAGGCTAAGAATTCAATAGTGATTCTATACTCACTGTAGCTCTGACAGAGGCTAAATGATTTATATTCTTAAATGGCCTGTAGCATAAATATCACATTAATTGCTGCAGCTTTCTTATTGTGTGTGTGTGTGTGTGTGTGTGGAGGGCTGTTACAGTAACTGAGGTCCCGCACTCAACCTTACATGCCCATTAGCTGTATGGTAAATGCTTTAATTGTTTAGTAATGAGTGCCTCTGACATTACAGAAGTGTGTGTGTGTATGTGTGTGTATTTTCAGTACAGGTACTCAGCTGACTAGGCTTATGTTGCCATGGAGAGAGCTTTAGAGTTACAGTTAATTTTTATCCATTGTTTTTGCTTTACATTGCAGTGTGACTAACATGCCTAACTAAAGTATGTTAACTAAAAGGCTCATATATATATATAGCGAATAGAGCGAAATAACTGCGAAATAACTGAAATATATTTTAAAAGGAATGTACAAAAAATACAAAATAGGTTCTGTCCTTTTAGTTAACATACTTTAGTTAGGCATGTTAGTCACACTATCAACTTGTGAAGAATGTGAAGTTTCACGAATGAACTCATATATATATATGAATATATATATATGAATTCATTCGTGAAACTTCACATTCTTCACAAGTTGATAGGTCCTTGACATAATCTTCCAGCCAATCAATGAGCTTGCGTACTCTATGATCAAAGCTGATAGGTCCCTGACATGTAATTTGTCAGCCAATCATCTTGCACACTCCAACTAATTCCAACATTTAAATTGTTTTGCCTCAGTTGTCTGCTGGTAAGCCAGTCTCGCTGCAGTGTGCTATAAAAAGTTTTCTCTCTGACACCCTCCTCCTCCTCCCCAGCAGCACTTCTGTCTAGATCTGCTTATGTGTGTCTGTTTGTGCAGGAGCAACAGCATGTCTTACACATTTGCTGTGGTGTCTTTCTGTATGTCTTTATAGTTGTCTTCCCACTTGCTCTGCAGTAGCATTGTGAGCAGATTTAGTCCATCAACAACAAATCCTATAATTCTTACAAGTTAATGATTTAAGAGCTGACTAAAATAAAGTTATCAAGATGACACAAAAGTGGTGTTTTGCTTCATTATTGCAATTCACAGAAGTCTTACCCACTTTAGTATTACAATATTTTTATTGCACTTGAGCTATGATTTTTGTGTGACAAATTGTGTATTGCTTCATATTAAAAATAGGTTTTAGCTCTTAAAATTGCACAAATATCTCACATATTAAAATATCTCACAATATCTTCACATCATACATGCTGCTCTCCGAAAGATGTTATTTTGAGTGATATTCTAAGATCTGCTTTGCTTTGTTGTTTCTCTCTCACACATACAAACACACACAGCTGCCACAACTGCAAGACCAAGAGTATAAAACTGACTATGAACATTTGAGATAAATGTGATGCAAGATAAATGTGATGCAACAACACACACGCACACACACACACACAGATATCTTTTTTGAGGACATTCTTTGACACAATGTAACCTCTTGTCCCTTACTCTAACCTAACCATCACAACTAAACGTCTAACCCTTACCTTAAACTCTCCCTTAATCTAATTGTCCTTTGACCTCACTTCAATGCCCTCACAAAGATAGATGTACAAGTGCGCGCGCACACACACACACACACACACACACACACACACACATGTTTACTTATCTATCTAAATAGGGCCAAATAGTTACAGATAGGGTACAAATATGCCCTCAATATATGGTGAAGTAACCCTTCCCCACAAACACATACAAATATCTACTGAAGTGTCATCACTGCAATCTTCAATCTTTCCAAAACATAGCACTTAAAAACTAAACACACCTTCTAAACATTTTCACTTTAAATTCTGTCTTGTACAAACAAAATGGCCGCCTCAACTCCATTATAAATTAAGGTCTTCTGGGAGGAGTGCCGACTAGATCGTATGTGCCGTGTGCATGTTGAAGTATTCAGAAATAGTGAACGCAGTACAGAAATGACCTTAGCGGCGGGCATGACATTTCAACAAACTTGGCCATTAAGCGCAGAATGTGAGAGCCTTGGGAAATGATTTGTGGATGTTTCAGTGTGTGTTTTTAGCAACCAAAAAAAATTCTGAAAGTCATTTCTGACCACACATCAAGACAAATAAATGATAATTAGCTTAATAAATAAATATATAAAAATACAAGTCACACAATATTTCATTGACAGTGTGTGTGTCTGGGAAGTATTAGGACTGAGTTGTGTACGTGTGTCATGGTAAACTGAGTGATGTTCTCATGGTGTGCTCCAGAGATTGCTAAAGTGCTCTTATTTTAGACAAGTCTGATCTCCGAAGACCCATCGGCCTGCTATACGAAACCTTGCTAATGGATAACACATTGTCAGCCTGAGTGAGTGTGTGTGTGTGTGTAAGAAGGGCAGATACATCCATATCTGCCCGTGTTTGTGCGCTTGTATTTAGTGGTTATATCTAAAACGTAGCTTATTTTCCTCTAGCTTATAACTGTATGTTCCAGGAAGGTCGGTGGGAATTTTGATCTCCGGAATAGCTTAAGTTTAGAATAAAAACAGTTCTAAATTCTTAAAAGTTTGATGATTTGACCATTTTTTTCTCATGATAACAATGTGCCCAACAGACAGACTCTGATTTACTAGACAGGAATATATAGCAAAAATTAAAGCACTCAGCCCTTGCCAATAACTCCAGGAATTTTTGCCATGAAAACACTTGTGTTGTATTAAGTCTTTTTTCTTTATGGTAATATTGTTTTTACTCTGAAATGACTTGGCTCATTTTGTGTATTTGTATGAGGTTTAAAGGTTGCTTGGCAATACACACTGAAGTGTCATTAGGACTAATGGCTCACTGGAAGAGCTAAATTAATTCAGAGTATGAGCTATGAAGAATACATTTTATTTAACACTACAAAAAACAGTTCTCAGAGGGTACAGGTTATAAGTAACAAAATAAACACCTATAAATACAGCAAATTTGTGTATTTATAGGTGTAATGTGATATACTTATGGATTATACTGTATACCACTGGGATTTTCAAATTAAAATTCTAACTTTAAAATTTTATTTAAAATACATATAAAAAAGTGCACATTCTAATGCAAAAACTGTTCACATTTTACATGTACACCCAGCAGGTATACATTGGTTTGGAATTTAAAATGGAATGCATGTTTGTTAACATCCAGACACTCAGTTTACATAAACTAAATAACATTTTAGTTTAGATTTATTTTTTTGTGCCCTCCTGTGGACTTAATTTACCTTTAGTGGAGTTAGCTTTGTGTATCTGCTCCTTGTCCATCTCACACACACAAAAGAATAAGGTGTTTATTAATGCATTATGTTCAGCCAAAAGGAGCACCAAAGATAAAAACTAATCAACAATTTCAAAGGCAGTACCTGAGAGATTCTTGTGATACTGCTTTCTTTACTATTCAGGTGTGTGTGTGTGTGTGTGTGTGTGTTTGCATGCACTAAAACAGAGACTGGCCATCTGCTGTTGTTATGGTACTGACTATGGGCCAGGCATGCACAGCTGTAATTTGCTGATGTCTTAAGACATATGGTGAACATGATAACATTATCTCTGCAGCTGAATTCACAAACCAGGCCATATACATATGCACACAGATGAAGTTCAGCAGCTGTTGTATTATAAAGAAAATACAAGCTCTCATGTATATGGAAAACTAGGCTTATACATATGCAGCCATATGTCTTGTTTCCCCTAAGCACCAGTATGTATGTTTCACGGTATTTATATACATGTTTCAAAGTACATGTGTGTGTGTGCTGTTTATGTGATTTATTGACTGCATCGCTGAACTGGGGCTGTAGCAATGCTATCCAATATAATACTAATCTGACCTCTCCATAGCAACCACACGTGCACCCTTATTCCACTCTTACATGGATCAGACATTCGTGCCCCACAACTATAATATTCACTGCATTTGTATTTTATCTGTCTGCATACATTGCAGCCGGTGACAGCAAAGTTACGTTATCAATAAAAGAGTAACACTAAATATTCCTGTAACCGAATTAGACTTTGATGTAGCGTCTGACATACAACCATGACATAAAACTAATATTTGTCCCGGGTTGCAATACAAGGGCAGCCAACAACATGGCAGACGCATTAAATGCGCCGATATGAACAACTACAATATTCATGCTGCCTAAAACAGAGCGTTCAGTGAGTTGCAGCATCTATATTCTTAGTTTAAGTTTGCTGCATATAAGCAAGATTTTCACAGGGTATCAGTGTATAGTGGAAAAAAACTTTTTTATTTGGGTCATAATTGAGCAAGAGTTTTTACATGAGTAATGGCAGAGATAGAAGGAAGACACTGTAAAATGCTTAAGAAAGCATTTACTGCATTAGGAGTTGTCAGTTGGCTCTATAAGACTGAATGCTGTGTTCAGCTGAGAGAGCTTTCTTTGCTCATTCTAGTCTCTTGGGTCCAGGCTCATGTTCTGTTATTGTAGTCCTGTGTATTTACTACAACTTCTGTGTCCAACAATCAATAAACCAAAAAGATGATGATAATCAATTTAGTTTTTTCAGTTTGAAAGTGAGGGTGGAGGCAAGGGCAAACAAGTTCAGGTTTCAACTATACTAACACACACAATCCCATGTGTACTCAAACCGGAGATCACCAAAATAAATAATGTATTGACCCTGTTGCTTAACTGTGTGTCTTCTCTTGTGTCTGTGATGGTAAAAGGTTTACATGACAGAGTTTCAGTGCCTGTGATTAGCTAATAATAATAAATGCTAACAATAATAAACTGTAGTTGTTTAATTACTAAATATATACAAATACATGTTTTGTGCTGTAGCTAAGACTTCTGGTTGTAGAAGAAATGAAAAAGACCACTAAGAAGATTAAACAACATTAGAAATTTGGCAGAAAGGCTAAACATCTACTTTTAGTACTAATAAGTGAACCACTTACCAAAATTGAATCAGGTTGCTAATGTGAACACAGAAATTCAGATTTCAATAGTCTGCAATGGAATTTGATTTGAACTCTTCTAAACTAACCATGTACTGTGCATGTTTTCAAATTATATTTGGCTATTTATTCCTGCAGTGTTCTTTCCTAATAGAGATACTTTCAGGCTTATACTTAATATTGAGGTTCAAGACAACCTGTTCTTGAGATATGATGTTTAAGATACAGTATGAGGTTCTTCAGAAAAATAGCACTGCACAAAAGTGATGGTAATTTACAGGCACATACTGTGCACAGTTTTATAAACATCACTTTTAGAGACAGGAGTGGATGTATGACGGGTTTACATATTCATTTCTGTCAGTGCTTGACTTTGGAAATCTTGCTGTTTTTTTCCATCTACTTCACCTTGAATGTCTGTGTAGGGCAAAGCAGCCCTCAAAACCCCAGTGGATAGCCATTTTCACAGGAGAATGTGTGTGTGTGTGGTAATGCTAAGACTGTGTGAGTGTGTGTTATTGGCAGGTGAAGGAGCTTGTCTTGCCCCTAGGGTCTTTGACATCTTCATCTTGATATTTCCTAATCTTCAACTCAAATCCCAGACAAGGACAGAGACAGATTACCTTTAAAACTTTCTCTCTCCCTCTCTCTCTTACACACATACACAAACACACTCGCAAGTGGGCGATCACAGGGCCTAAGGGAGCCAGATAAAATTGATACATTTCATATCCAAATCGTGTAAAATAATAACTTAGTTTTATGCAAATTAACTGTTGTCTGTCAGAGACATGGCCTAGAGGTTATCACGCATACCCCAACACATTGAGCTGTGCTGAATTTAGTTGTTACAACAGGTGTCTGAGAAAATATATTAATTCAATGTCTAAAGCATATTCCTCTGAAACCCAGATTCAACGTTTGGTAAATCGGAAACAACTACTTATGCAACAGTAACTAATCTTAAATCAACCAAAGTGGATCAACACTCTGAGTTGGCAAAATTAAGTAATATTTATGTAATCAGAGTGCTCTTATAATATCCTCTAGCTCCTGGCTCTCCAAGACCCTTTGTGAACATCAGACCAAGCTCAGTGCTGCTGAGAACAATACAAGACCTGGCTGACCTGAGCAAGTATCAGTCTCTCCTTTCCTCTTTCTCCTCTGGTGTTTCTGCTACCAAGGTCACTTACTACCAAAACAAGATCAGCAGCACTTCAGACACCCGCAGATCGCTCGCCACGTTCTCCTCTGTCCCCCTGCACTTCCTCCCGCCACCTCTGACTGCTGATGACTTTGCCACTTTCTACACTGACAAGGAGGCAACCAGTTCTCCACAGAACACACCCACAACCAACAACCACCCACATCTAATACTCCTTATTTTCTTCTCTTGCAGAGACAGATGTCTCCTAGGTTGTTCTCCTCAACTGTCCTACCATCTGTGCTCTATGGTCAGCAAATGTGTCGTGACTGGTGGTGCTCTCACAATGAGGTAGGAGGTACAAAACCTTACCTCTGTTCCTTCTCAGTGTCCAACCTTTAACTGAACTGCGGAGACCATCACAACCTTCAGAAAAAGCCAGAAGGCTTGTGTGTGAGCACTTATTTAAAGCACATCCATAAACACAGACACTTCATACCATATAATTTTTCCTTTTCCTGTTATTTTCCTGAATTAACACTTTGCTTTAGCTTCGCTTTTAAACTCTTATAATGTCATATTGCGGTGCTGTGATTTTCGTTGGTTCGTGAATCATGTTGGTCTGTTGGTTTTGTTGGTACAGTATACGAAATTGCTTTTCATTTGCCTAATTTGTAAGCCACTTTGGATAAAAGCATAAGTATCTAAATGTGAATGTAATCAAAATGCTCAAATCAGATGCCATTTTTAAGGAATTCGTTGATACCTTCAAGTGTGGTTAGCTGAAAATGGTTAATGGGCTAGAGGTACTTATGCAGGTTATTTAAAATTAGAGGTTAAAGTGTTGGTTAAACATCTTCAAAGAAGATGCATCTTAGACCTTGTTTATAACTGTTAGAATTAGGATGCGTTTGGGGTGATTCTATCTCAAGTGGTCAAGTGAGACACACATTACATGACTACATACTGTATATCACTTATTATGCCAGTATATTAACACATGTTATTAAAGTAAACGTTGCATTAAAGTAAAAAAGGAATCACCTAATGATTCTTCATGCTGCCAACCGGTCAATATTTTTTAGTCATGCACACAGTTTTGATAGTTCAAATCAAATCAATTAATCAATCAATCAACTCCTTATAGTATTTTGTTGTATGTGAAGAGCAGATTAGCCCACTCCAAATCCAGCCATTTCACATCTGTAAGACCAAAGCATATTTCCTCCCATTCATACTTGTATTTTAATCTAATAACAAATGCAATTTCTCAGGCAGACTTGAATCCTGTATTAACTGAACTTCTAATGAGCTTTATATGATATGTGTCACTGCATGTTAACATCAAGCATACTGGAGATTTTCTATGAAGTCTTGTAAACGTACATGTTGAGCTATTTTTGATCAGACTCAGAAGGTTATTTTCATTTAAAGCTGAATATAGTTTAAAACTTGATCGATAGTGAGTAGGCGGTCCTTCACTGCTGTCAGGACGGATTAGCATTTACACTACAAATTAGTTGTGGTCACATGTTTTTGTATATGAATGAGCTTTTTGTAATCTGAAAACATTTTGGATCCTGTTTACACCTGTATTTACTGTAGTGCTGACTACTTGCGATTGATCACAAACATATTAGTACCACCCATTTCTCCTCATCAGGTTTTAGTAGAGAGCTCCAAGACCTTAAATGGGTGTGTCAGATAAGGGACACATCCAAAAAGTGTACTGTTGGGGGTCCTCCAGGAAAAGAGCTGGAAACCAAAGCTCTAGTCGAGAGTTATTCAAATCCATCCCTGGAGGGCTACCATCCAGCAGAGTTCATCGAGAACTGTCACGGCATATTGAGAGAAAAAAATACAGGTAAACATCCAAACCCCATCTGCCCAAGTCAGCTATCCTGCAGTCCTTAGCAGAAGCAACTACATCTGGCATAGCAGCTAGTGTCTCTGTGTCCCCCAGTGACCCTTTAGAGGAGATATCTCCTACATCACCTACAGAGGATTCATCAGGGACATCTGATCTAATTTTGAGCAATTTTTTGAGTATGTGCATGAGCGTGTTGTCTACAAATATGCTGTATCACTCTTGCCTTAATTATTCCCGTACAGCCTTTTAATAACCCTGAGATTTATTTACACATCATTTTTATCTCTATACTGTGAATAAATATGACATATTTAGTTTCATTTACATTTATGCATTTGGCAGGCGCTTTTACCTAAGGCAACGTGCGGTTCATTCAACACATACATTTTTCAGACATTTTTAGTACCGATCTCACCAGTATGCTAGAGATGTGTGGCATTATTGTTATTGTATTAGCTTTATGGTGGCCACACATATATCTGTGCCTCTCCTCTGCACTTCTAATGAGTTAATTATTGCATACTTTCTTCTACAGACAAGACCAAGGGAATAATAATAATAGACATGCAATTAGACACTTTCAGTGTCATGTGTTGGGGGATAGAGATGGCACCCCATGCATATGTGTGAATTCTGAGAACACCAGTACACAGGGGAACCATATTCAGTCATAATTATGTTCCATATGTACTAATCATGCCAGTTTTTTCTGACACTCTCTCCATCACTTTCTCTCCTTGCTTTTTGTCTCATTTTCTCTCCTATAGATTTGAAAAGAGAGACCTGCTTTGGCACATTAACACTTAGCTCTAGCATGTTAGGCACAGTTTGCCCATGGGGTCACACTAATATCTTCCATTGGACACGTATGTTAAATCCTCTCTAACAGTAAATAACACCATCCATAAAACAAATCGTAATGATTCTTTATGCTGCTGGCCAGTCAATATTTTTTAGTCATGCACACAAAGCTTTGTAATTCAATTCAAATATGTCTAGCTGTGAAGAAGGTTGGATTTCAGGTTTGCTGGTAAAACAGTACGGATGTAGGTGTGGCTTTTGTTGGCTGTGTAAGGAATGCTTTCCTGGTACTGAAGTTGACGTACTTTCATTACGAAGTGTTGTCTATTAATTTTGTAATTCCCTCCGTAACCATGCTATGGCCAATAGATAAATGCGCTGTCACAATAATTAGTCTGTAATTATTTCATATTTAAATAAAGATTAAATATTATTAATTTAAAGATATAATTTATCTTTAAAAAAATACAGGTAACTTAACAGAAAATAAATGTATTGCAGTTAGCTGCATCTATCCATCATCTATCCATCCATCTTTTCATCCATCCATCCGTCATCCAACCAACCAACCAACCAGCTCTTTATGGTTTTCTAATGACTTACTGTCCATTTCTATGACATATGAAGTAATTTATTTCACTCAGGCATGTACATTGTATGCCTCCGGTAATCTCCTGTTTTACCAGGGTTTACCAGCTTCATCTAAGATAGAAAAGAGATTACAAGGAAGGCTGACTTTTAATGCTGTAGTTATGCTCTCCTGAGAATTCACACAATGTTCAGAGTCAAAAATATCCATTTTTCTGTAATTGGCATTTGGAGTCAACCCAAAGTTCTCTAAGCATTCAAACTTTTTTTGATCAACACATTTCTCATGCTCATCTCTGGTGTCATAGCAACACTTGTCCTTGCCATGGGCTTGGTTTGATGTGATGTATTATCATTAGCATGTTTGTTTTTTGCTTGTTCATATTTATTATGAACGGCCATTCTCCCTCGATATATTTCACAAAGAAGACTGGAGAGGATAACTCTATACACAAACTGTAGTGCTAGTTTAGTCATATTGTTCTGCTAGTTCATCTGCTTTAAACATATTTTCAGTGACAGAATGTGTCAGCACTACGTTTTATATTTGGACAGATATTTGAGACAGGGTGACAACTATTTATTCTGTCTACAGACACAAAGGGATGACTAAAACCTGTAGGCAGAGCTTTTTTAGACTGACTGAGGGACGCTTTATGAATGGAGAATGCTGGGGTGCTCGAACGGCACTCGTTATTAAAAGATATGAATAATGAAATCAGTGATTCAGTGCAAATGCAGAAATGATTGTTTTAATTGTGGTATAGAGAAAGAAATGTAGTGACGTGGGGAGGTGGGGTGGAAAAACAAAAGAGACCTTAGAAAAAGACAATGAAAAATCATTGTTTAATTACACTAAACTACTCTTGTGTGTAAACTAATATTCCCCTGTGAGTGACAAATATACTCATTCTCTCTTTTGCCTCTCTCTCTCTCTGAGGCACAGGCCAATTTCAGCTTATTTTACAACCAATTACAAAGGATTAATCTATTCTTCCAGAGAGCTGCTCTAAAGAGCGATGCCTGACTATTTGTCCTATATTAGAGGCTGGAAACGGGTCAGTAAGGAGTTAGAACAAACCCCAATTTGAACAATTACAACTCATAATATCATGGTGCAGCCGCAGTCAGTGTTATCCTTGATAGTGTGAAACAGATTGTGTTCATTGACCTTCTCATCATCAGCAATTACATTTGTCATCATGCTTTGTGAAAGATTACCAATGCCACCTTAAGCAACAGAGAAACATAGCCGGATCAACTAGAATAACTTTGCAAGATACTACTAAAGGTTTAGAAACACTGACCACCACTGTGTTAACCACTAGTACTGTCAAAAGAGCACAAGCCTCTTAATTAATAGTTAGACAAGAGAGAAAATGATTTTTGATCCCATGTCAATAGGCAGCCATTCACTTGTTATGATGAGTCTATTAGACAGGTTTCTTTCTAAAAGTACTTTATAATAATCTATTGTGAAATGTGCATGTTGATAGCCTCTGTCAGAAGGTACAACAAAAATGTACTTTCTCCAGGGGCTCAAGAGTGTCTGCTTGGTTTGGTAGTCTGATGGCTACCCTTAGGTCTAAGCTGAACTGTCTGGTGCACATAGCAATGAAAATGATTAGTGTGGGGGTTTAAATATAATTAAAAATTATCCTTAAACAGGCAAGGATGTAGCCTTTGGGCTCTTCTCATGTGCTCTATCCTAAATTTGAACTACTTTTATTAGGTTGATGTTACTTCACGCCAAGGTCTAGATAGAACCATTATAAAATCTCTTTTGTTCTTTTGCCTATAGAATTGTTAAACTGTAATGGGAAAGAATGACTGTGATTGTTGCTATCAATAGCTGCCTTTACATGGACCCTTATAATCCATTTGTAATCAGACTAGTTGCCCAGTAAGAAGTCACATGTAACCACGTCAATCGGAATGAATTGGCCAAATCCCATTTACATTTCACTCAGATTGTAAAGGGGTTTTAAGCTGTTTCTAATCTGATTGATGGGGCATGTATACACTTGATCAGACTGAAAACCGAAACCACGAAGTTCTGCGTATGTGCAATGATGTATTTTATACAGCTTATAATGAAATTGTGATTTGTATTGGTCAGCAGTATTGGTGCACTAACGCTAATAAACTAATGCTTGATAAAAAACACGTCACAAATCTTCATGTGCTCATCATCAATTAGGATGATTAATTTCAAAATAGATGTGCAATGTGCACACGTTAAATGATCAAATCCAATTTGAAACTTGTGACATATAAACATGCAAATCTACCTGATCACTTTATTTTAGTCGGAATTATTTAATTATAATTCCTATTAAAACAAAAGGTGTCCATGTAAACATAGCTAATGTCCTAGTCTTGTTATGTAGCATGATATGTATGCCCAAATCAAAATTCTCTTTAAATTGGACAAATAAAGTAAAATCGTTATCATTATCAAAATCACATTATCA
Source organism: Ambastaia sidthimunki (assembly GCA_036877625.1). Lineage (NCBI taxonomy): Eukaryota > Metazoa > Chordata > Actinopteri > Cypriniformes > Botiidae > Ambastaia > Ambastaia sidthimunki. The sequence goes on from JAZGTK010000523.1 coordinate 14,904, forward strand.
CCATCATTACAGCCAACATTATAACAACATCATATTATCCATCTTCTAATCTGAAACCAATCTGTGCTTTTGTTAATTAGGTGATGAAGTAATTCATGAGATCATTGATCAGGACACTGGTGATGTACACATTACATTACGCTTCACCAACCAATGAACTCTTGCTGATACACTTATCACAGCCTGCTGAGTCTAGCACCCTTCCACAGCTGACCAGCCCACTGCCTGACATAAAATCTCAACAGAATACAATTACCATACATCTTAGGACAGGTCTGGATAAAAATAATTAACTCCTCACATTACCCAACTATCAGGGGAATGCGCTGAATGGACAACCACAGATAACACAAGTCACGTAGTTCACCAGTTTAGGCAAATAACATAATGGAGTCCAAAAATCAATGACTCTAATGTCCCTTTAACTATTACTGACCCTAATGAAAAACTAGTGGGTTGGAAAAAAACAGTGAGTTGAAAATGCATCCACCACACTTTAAAAAGCCTTTAGAACAAAAACTAAGTATATGCCTTTTAATTCTGAGGGCTTATACTGAATACACAGAAGAGGGGGAGGGATGTATGATTTATGGTTAAATTGGACCCAGCTCAAAAACGTCTCTCCCTTCAACACATTTGGGGCTGATTAATTTGATTAGAGAGGTGTGATGTCTGTGTATGTCTAACACGTTTGGACTACAGCTCCCAGTGTTGCTATAGCGACAGCGCTGCGTGGCCAGATGCTATGAAAAGATGAAGAGAAGGATCTGAGTTCTAAACAAACATTACCATCAGGAAGATTAGAGACACTTGCAAACACACAGGCACAAAACATCAAATAATTACTTGTTAACTTTGAATAATTGTACACTCAGATGCACAATGTTCTTAATAAGTGAATTTAAGCACAAAATGAGGCTCTTACACAAAAACAACATAAACACGTACACACACAAGTCTCAATGTTGTTTAAATTCATTAAAAACTCCGGTAAGACAACTGTTGACAAAATCAAGAAGGACTGCACAGCTCAGATAATTGTTTTTTGGACAATACTGATGAGAAATTGTTTATATAGTGTTTATATTGTGTTTATGTTGTTTATGTATAATTTATATTGAATTTTATGACTTTTGCTAGCAGACTTTGATATCTTGACAAATTTAAGATATGTCTGAGACATTGTGCTCCTTTCTAAAACTAGAAGAGATGTGAAAATACTGGAGACTTCCTTGGGGAGTGGGTTCAGAAAATGGATAGCATAAAGCTTGAAGTTTTGCCTTAAATATCTGATATGTTAGCTGTTATTTCCCTTGTCAATTAAGTTATTAACTTAACCAAGACAGATAATAGTGTAACAGAAGAAAACAAAATCTCTTAAACTATACTGTACCAGAGGTTTGTGATATATAACAAATAGAATAGATGATATGTGATAAGTGAAAACCAACTGTAGTTTAAAATCTACCCTTCACCCACACTTACAATAACAGTTAGTTATGCAGTTAGTTGCCCTCTGTGCATTTGTTATGTGGCCAATTAGGGCCAGATTTTAGAAGGCCTAGAGGAAGTTAATACAGGTAGGTGGAAACATTGCAGATTTTTTTATATTAGTACTGCCAAACAAAATTAGAAAAGTACGGAAAATTGCAATTCATAACTTTTAAACAAGGAATAATGGTTTTAAACTAGATTTTTTATACAATCTGAACAAATTGTACGTGGTACAACCTTACCACTATGGTTCTGGGTGGTTGCCAGGGTGTTGCTATGCAACTGCTAAAGTGTTTTTAGTGTTTGTAGCATTCTATGCTAGGGTGTTCTAGGTGGTTGCTTACTGGCCCAAGTTGAAAGTCTTTATGACTTGAGTTCTGGTATCTTTGACCTGATTCAGTCCTACAGTGTTAGTCTAAGAGATTTTTGCCATCCTGTTTTATTTTTGGCAAGGCAAACATGGTAAGTCTGATGGCTTAAGAAGTAATAACCCACCTTTTTCTTTATATTTTATGTAAAAAGCTGCATGTGAAGTGGAAATGGTTACACTTGTGCATTTTGCAAGTTATTAACTGTATTATACATTGTTACATTTATTAAGCATTTCATTTGTACTGGTTGTCCTGGGTGTAAGGTTAAAATATTATGATGATTCATGCTCTGATCTGCGTTTCTGACTTGATCTGGAAAACTGTAAGCTTGATGTCATTTAAGTCGGTGCCATGCAAATGCTGTGATGTTAAGAATCAGAACGAGGGCAACCTTAGTCACAGCGGACTGGAACATCATGCTGAGTGTAGGCATATCTGCTTTCCCTTAAACTCCATGAGATTCAGGATTTGTTAAAATAAAAGAGTATCTGAAATCTGAACAAGGCCAATACATGCCAAAACACCCTGAAGCTTCCTACCAAATCTATTGATTCCAGCTCAATTTCCAGAAATTTTCAAAGAGTTCCATTTTTAGCAACTTTGAAGGAAGCTTAAACAAATCCAACCATTGAATAAAGATTATAGGCAACCAGAGAAAGACTAGCCAGTTTAGTGGTCCTATAGCTGAAATTATTTCCACATAATATAATTAAATAAGATTCATTCAAGTAATTGGCCAAGAGAGACTGTGCATTACTGTGATTTTACCATGAACACGGAACGTTATTAGACATCACACAAAGTGGAACATATTAACACAATAATAAAGAATGCACGCTGACACAATGTTTTTACAATGACTATGAACCAATCAACCAATCAGAACTACAGTATAAGTTTTATAATGACTCATTAAAGCTAATAATATCACTAGGTTGGCTTTATGGAAAAACTAGGACATAAAAACATTTTAGTTGTGCAGTGACATCACTATATCATCTACTATTGTATGTTTTGTTCCCTCTCTCTCTCTTACACATACACACACCCACACACACACACACACACACACCAGGTCCATCAGCTGGTGTTTTTCAACAGTATCTCTCAAGGCCATTTGTACACCCTCCATCTTCAAGGACAGATTTAGCTTTGTACACCCTAGCAGTGCCCTCTTTCTCTCTCCCTGTTTGTTGTACTAATGAAATAACACATTTTCCTCTTTTAGTCCCTGTGATGCTTTTCTTTCTCCACTCACATAAAGAGATACAGAGTAAAAGAGAGAGCTTGTATTTCTCGACAGACCAATTTCAGGTGGCTTGTAGCCGTCTGAAGGCCTTTTTCTGTAAGCGTGTATGTGTGGTGTGTGTCCTCTAAGTGACCATGTTCAGTAAATAGGGTCATTACAAAGACATCCAGCAGGCATCCCAGGTTAACTGTGCCAGTTAAAAGAGGTAAATTTCAAAACCGGTGGGAAAACATAAACTCTTATACTCAGCATTAAAGGTAAAATAACCTATAATTGCACATGTACTTAAACATACAAATATGGGTTGCAAAATGTATACCACTAATTTTTCTAACAGTGATACCAGTGGATAGGTAGTTTGAAAGTGTGACAGAGTCCCTTTTGCCGTACTTTAGAGCACTGAATACTCAGAGGTGTCAAAATGTGGCGTGAATATGAGTAACCAAGATATACAGGCGAAACATCTGTGACAGGAAGCAGGAACTGCATCAGAGTATGTGGAGCGACAGTGTAACAATTCACTTTTAAATACACTTAAGTTAAAATAACAGACTGATGGCTTCAAAAGCAGCATATGTCATTAATTAACACCCTTGATAGCTCACGGTAGGTCTGCCTTTTTAAGATTTACATGTTATCGTTAAATCAATCCCCCTATGAAGAAAATGAATGAAATTTTTATTACCAGAACCCAACTATTGGACTCTGTTTCTCTGCATTGCTCAATGTGTTCTTATTGGTTGCTTGCTGATATTCCCAAGAGTTTCCCAAGAGTGTATGTTGTAAAACAGTGTTGCATATGTCTTTAACTTCAGACCGTATAAAGCAATACAAACATAAAAACTCAATTTATATTGGACTAAAACCCTGAGAGGGGACTATACCCCCTTAATTCATAAAACCATGTATGCACACATATAAGCAGAAGTATGACCACAAGTCATACTAAAAGAAAAGTAGAATAAAGGATATTAGCTTTACAAAAGTCTTCTGATGACGCACTATTTGTACAGACTGGTCTTCCGTTACTGGAGTTTCAAGAGGCTAAAGCAATATACAACAACACATGCAGAAGAAATGAAGGGTGTAATATTTCAATCAATAAGCACTCATGCCCTTAAGAAAACAGGCTGACCTCATCATATGCCTTTAATAAATGAGTGGGAGGTAGAAAGGTTTCAGACATTTGGAAGAATAAAAACTGGCGAAGACTAAAGCATTATCTATTTTTGTCATATAAATCAGAAAATACATCATGATAATGCTGAACTGTTGTTGCTAAGATAACTTTCAAAGATGTAGTTTGCTGTAAATTAGATCTAATTAAAACAAATCTTGTGGACCAACACACTCTGAGGAAACACTGCCCTCTGTTGACTCCACACACACACACGCAAACACAAGCACACACACGCAAACACAAAATACACTTGTGTAAAAAGTGCAACAAAGATGTTTTCTGTAGGTTTTTCCAAAAACATGCCAGTCTCATACACATGCACACTTCTGATGTGCTGTTTTCCTCAGACCTGCTTATATTTGTGTGTAAATGCCAGTAGTCAGTGACATCAGCTGTTTAGGCATCTGCCATAAATGTCAATCATACAGCATATTTTATGTTCCACCTCACTATGTAAATGCATGTAAACATTACTCACATATGCAGGCAATATGCAGGCACATGACAATACCCACGGTATAATCAGAGAGAAAATATATGAACATTTACATACTAGTAAAACTGTAAATTGTGCATTGAATTCATTTAGTATACACTTTAATCCACTTGACTTAGAAAGATGTCCTAAAATGTACACAGCACAGCATAAAGTTGTTTTGGATGCTGGTTTCCACAATAGTATGAAGGTTTGCTGGTGTCCCCACCAAGCTTCTTAACTAGTTTAGTATGAGTTACTTGTTCACCCAGTTTCATCAGAAAGACCATGACCATTATTATTACTATTACTAAATCAGCACTAACCATCATAAACCAGCCTGAACCTGCATGGAAATCATTACTGTTTTTTTCAGGAGTTTAGTGCAAGACTAGAGAAGAAGTGTAAGTACAAAACAGTGGAGAAGTGCAATACATTAAAAAACAGAAACACAGAGGACAAATGTATGATCACATTCTTTTGGCAGCCTGACTGATAGTGGAGTGGGATGCTCGTACACATTGTGAAAAAAACAGAAGGGATGTGTTTGTTGTTACTGGCTTTCACAATGTTGTACGAGGTGACATACTTATTGTGTGAAATAAATATTTGAGCACCATCCGAGCTATGTGACAAACCCATCTGAACAAACCATTACACATACAGTTGAGTTACTAAATTTAATCATTAATTGTCTATTATGCATTATGGTTGGGATTCATTCAATGCACAGTGGTGGAGAAAAAGAGTGTGAGACTGATTCAGCTGTGTGAGTGTGAAAGCATTTTTTCTGGGCCAGGTGGAGCGAGCAGAGAGCGCGGTATGAAAGCCATGGCGGGGTACTCAGATGTTTCCTTGCACCCCACTGCCTGCTATTGAAAAGTCAGTGAGAGAAACTGAGATTTTAAGAAAGAAACAGAATCCTATGCCGGCCTGAGAGACATGATCATTGCGGGACACCACTTAGCAAAAAAAAATCACAGATCTGAGAGAAAAAGAAAAGGTCTAATCAAATATAATCAAGCCAACTAGGGGAAACCCTCCTTAGAGAAAAGACAAGATGTGGAATTATTAAATATATGTATGTGGGGGGAGGCGTTTGTGCGTCCTTGAGATGAGAGCAGCTTTCATATCAGCTAAATAAATGAAAGAGAATTATGAATACTATTAGATAGTGAACAGAACTAATATTGTGGGAATCAGTCTCACACGAGAAAGAGACTAAAATAGTGTCCTATTCATACTGAGAGAGAAAGGATACACACTGACTTCAAAGACCACACTGAATGCAATTAAAGAAGCTGCATTATAGTCATCATTGAGTACAGTTCATAAACAGCTACCGGAAGAGCAAGAGGCTGCTGTTTGCATATTACACATTAACATAATCTGATGGTGACGTGTGTATTTTTTCCATGCCGGTCTGGTCAATGGCAGATTGTGCAGGGTGTTTATGAAACCTCTTTGGGATTAGTCATTATTCCTGCAGTTAGTCTGGTGACGCACTAGTGGTGTAGAAATTGTACAAATGAACTTTAAGCTATGTTTTTGTAAGTTAAATGCCTAAATTCATATATGATACTATAGCTGTATCATAGTACAGTGCGTTTTTCAGATAATACTTGGTACTTTGGTATATGGTACGGTACTAAATGATCACCATATTCATATACCATAGTATTTACATGGTATTTACTCCAAGGTCTATGTGTTTAACTATCAGGTAAATATATTTGACACACAGAAGCTATAGTGTGAAACAACGCAATACTTTTATTTCAATTAAGGCAAAGAGATCAAATCAAATTGCAACTAGATGAATCTTATAAAAAAAATGCAGTGCTAAAATAATATGAGATCAGAGCATCAACTTATAGGCTAAACACGAGGCTAAATCAATAGCAAATTACAACACCAATGCTGGCACTTGGGACATTAATAGAAAGCTGTTGATAGGCTTTCTAGCAATCACTGCATTGTGAAGCCTATAGGCGATTTCCATTCCATTATATCTTTTAGTCCTGCTGTGTCACATCCCAGTGCTTCTCGGACAGAGCTGGGACAGAGTGTGTGTATGCGCGTTTGTGCGAACGGTTTTGTGTATACATATTCTACGCTCCAATGACATTGTCTGCTTATCTGGCTGTGCCACTGTGAGAATACACGAGTGTGTGTTTACTCCTGATACACTCTCAATGCATATTTAGGGCTATCAGTCTCAGTGGACTGTGACCATTGTCTTAATATGTGTAACAGGAAATTCGGGTATCAGGGCGAGTCTAAGATTTCAGTCTCGGAGGGTCAGACTCTTTTCTGACTGCGAGATGTTATGGAATATTTTTTGGTTTAAGTGCATGAGGTTTCAGTTCAGTTCTTGCTTGGCTGACTTTATTTTAATAAAGCCATTAAAATTGCATCAGTTTGTCAGCAGATGTGTATCAGTACCAGTAATGTATTTGCTTGTGCTTTATTTTGCGGTTTCACTAGAAATGAGAGCAGAAGGATGAGTGATACGAGTAGTGGAGTGTTTGTCTGGGGTATGTGTGCAGAGGCAACAATATCTGTCCTACCTTACAGCAATGATATCCAATCAGAAATGTGGTTATAATGATAATTAGCATTATCATGAATAATATTATTTTGACAATTATTACAATGATTCACTTTGTGGCCAAAACATCTTTGTTACATAACAAGACTAAGTAGATGTGGGTAATTTTTTTTTTATTTTTGCAGATTGTTATTAAGGTATTCTTAAATATGGTATCTGTGTTGTTATTGCATAAGGGGTTCTCAAACTTTTTGGGGACAATTTTCCAAGGACCATCAAGAACACATTTCACTTTTAATCGAGTTAATACAACTTATATGCTTTGAATTTTCATTCTGCTAAATTGCTTTTGGACTGCAATTTACTTCTGAACATTTATACTTTTTTAAGTTTTTCCAATCATTCATAAAATCAACAGTAGCAGGACTGGAGTAGATCTAATAAGCCCAAACATTAAAACTAGTTTAGTTTTTTTTTAGATGCTTGAGGAAGCTTCTAGGATACAGATACACCTGGATGAGAATTACTGCACTAGAATGTTGCCAGTTGCCACTTTTATCTATGCTTCATTCTGCCACTGACTAGAAGGAAAATCAGTTCTTTATGTAAGCAACTACAGGTTATGGGAGGATAAATAGTTACGTATCTTCAGATAACATACTGCAGTCACTGTTTTCAACATGAAGAGATCACGGTATAAATCACAGATATTTTGGGAGGCTGAGATGAAAGACATTGGGGGGATAATGCCACAAAATAGTGCCACAAATGGTTCCTGAGGAATCGTTTGAAATTTTTACTGTGAGATCTGCCTACGGTGTGTATATACACAGAAACACAAACCCACTGCCACCTTCTTAAATGTCTCCAGAATAATATGCACGCATTAACTGTTTATCATTTCCTGTAATCACACACCATTTATTATATTTGTTAATTTGTGTCAGTAAATTTCCTCCTGCGGTTGAATCGCAGCTTTTACTTCAGCAGAAATCGATGCCCCAGAAAAGGTCTTTGAGGAATCAGTTTCTCTAACATCTCTGTTTGATTTGACTGACAGTGGTAGTGTGGAGGAACAAGGGGCATTTAGAGTGTATTGTTGGACATGAGGAGGACTGGCTATGCTTCAGTGAAGTTAAAGCTACATGTCACCTTCATTGTACTGTGTGATCCAAACCCCGTTGAATTTAGCAACATCAAAGAAACGATTTACATTCATGGTGAGAAGGACCTTCATTTAATCCTGCCTGCCAAAAACACACACAAACACACATACACACACATTCCTTTCACATATTCAGAATTTATGATATAAAGTGTGTTGTTTGTAAGAACTAGTTTTGTGTATGTGTGAAGTTGGGAGGCAATTTCCTTTGTGGTCTCCTGCTGTGTGATTATTAAGCTGACTTTTTTGTCTTTCATTCTCCCAATGCCCTTTCTCTCTCTCTCTTTCTCTCTCTCTCTATCCCTTGTGAATACAGTCTGCACTAATAGACTGCATCTGTTAACGGATTGTGGCTGCCAACCAATTTAACTGACCTGCCTCCTCAGTCTGTGGTCCTGTATGTGTATGTTTCGTGCTGATAGCTATACCACTGTATTGCCTTGCCCAAAATGTACTGCTCTCTGTAATCACCAAAAACCTGCTGTGTAATCAGTTTCATAGAATGAGAGAGGTGGTAAACTAACTTTATGATAATCTAACTGTATGTAAAGTATATGTGCATCAAACATGTAAAGCAAAAAACTCTAATAACACCATCACCTTATCCTCATGTCATTCCAAAGAAGTTTGGAATATTCATTTTTGTCTGAACTGTTCCTTTAAATACAAAGTACAGTCCTCAGTCCCATTTCCCACAATGCTTTGCCAACAGCCTACATGTAGAGAGAAGGTCAAGTGTTCAGGAGCTGCAGCGGGACCGCCGAGCGACATTGGGGCGAAGGGAAAAGATGAAAGCATCACTCTGGCGGCTGCCACAAGGAGGCCTTGAGATGCTCTACGCAAACACCGTACGAGCGAGGACAAGCCTCCCACACACAAACACACACAGTCGTAGAACTCGCGAGAGGCACTTGAGGAAGATTTGTGCAGTTCTGTCATCTGTGAAAGATAAGAGCAAACCGAGAGCTCGAAGCGCGAGTAAATGGGGGATATATAAAGAACACAAGAGAGGGCTTTGAACGTGAACAAGTGAATGATTAAGTGGAAAAATAAAGGGCATGTGAGCGAGAGCAGGCTGAGAGAATTGTAATGCAAACCACTCAGCAGTTGAGATCTGTTATTGTAGCGGGACAGAGTCAGTCTGTTCTGAATCTGATGACTTAATAGCATCTGCTTCCCTGTTAATCGTGTTCTGCCCCTCCTTTCTCTCATTTCTTTCTTTGATCTCACGTATAAAGAGAAGGATGGGTTATTTGCGCTTTGCAAAAATAACAATAGGGAGGGAAACCGATGCTTGCAGGCCAGTGGGTAAGAGATGCAATAACTGTTATTGTTTAGGCTTGAAATTACATTATCCCACATGGATCATTCCAGTCAGGTACAGCTAGGAATGGAATAATAGAAAATAAAAGCAGAGGTCAAAGGACATATTTATAGTGTTAATCTCATTAACGAAATGACTGATGAAAATGTTTATTAATGAAGAATTTTTTCACAGTATATTGCAACCATATCATGTATCGCCCAACGGTAGTGATTTTTAATTTAATTTAATAGATTTGATTAATAGAAAAAATTTATTAAAAAAATTTAGATTTAGATTATTCACTAAAATGTAAGGAATAGTGCTAGATTTTAGTCCTTATAATAAATAATTATCTATATTTCACACTATTCACATTATGAATTAGTGATGCCTCAGCTTACTTCACAGCATTGATTTGACATTGACAAAAAGTCAAAACTGCAAAGATATTAGAGATCAGTAATTGATAAAACGATGCTTCACAATAATTTCGGCTTATCAGTGTCTGTCAGAATTTTAATACTGGTGCATCTCTACTAATTTTTGTTTTAAGTCATATGAATTGAGTCCAATAATCCAATCATACGGGATTGACCCACATGACTTTAAAGAGCTGAACACCAGTAAACTGAACCTCTTTGCTTGCAGGTTAATGCTCATGCAAACGCATTCTGTATATGAGATTAATTAGATGCATATGTACAACATAAATGTTACATTACAACTAACATCTGCACCAGTAATGAAGCAAATGCACAGGTGAATTTACATGAAGTTTTGTGGTACCCAGAATGTGTGACTTGCATTGTTATTGTCTTTGTCTTAACGATTCCTTACATGTGTTGTATTATGTTTTTCCTCTGGTACAATTTTATGTAAATGTTATGTTGATAAATGATGTTGGATACATCTTAATACATTTATGTCTTAACGTTTTTACAAAATGTTTGGTTAAACATGTTTAAAGCTGTTTGAGTTGCACATGTTTGCTAAAATGATACTAATGTAACTAAAATGTAATTTTCACTGAATAAAATTATATACAGTCTCATTTTAATGCAATATAGACTGAAAATGCTGAATGACAAAAACATATTGACTATATTTCCAGGTCGTTTATATACAAATATATCTAAATATAAACAATATGCAAAAACTAATGCAAAAGCTATAAAAGAGTATTTCTTAATATTTCTTTGAGAGTTTTAGGATTTTCAAAAAGCGCTTCCTTATGAAAAATACACTTTAGATTCTACAGGGTGAAAGACACCAATTTAACAAATCAATCAGGCCTCCAGCAACTCAGAAAGGTCAAATCACATTTGAAAACACAATTATTTTCAGTTTCATTGAAAGAATCGACCTGATCAAAATGCACTAATGTTATTTAATCACATTATTCATGACATGTTTGTGTTACAGAGTTCAAATGACAAATGCCAAAACTGCAGTGAATGTTAACACATTAAGTCACTTCTGAATGTTCCATCTATACTGTTTTTTTATTTTTGATAACTAATAGCTTATAGAGCAGCCTCAACACTTCTCCTAAGCCATATATAAAGACATATAAAGACTCCCTCAAACACACCATGTGACACAGGAGCAGAAATGAAAAGAATATTCACAAGCTTTGACTTAAAAGTCAAATCATTCCTACCAAAAGCGGAGCCCTATGGAGCTTTTTATAAAACAGCTAAAAGGAACTCTTATTCTAAGCCTGATTCTTAAAGGTATAGTTCTAAGATGGCATGGATAGATGCACTTTCTGAGCTTTACAATCGTAGGCACAATTCAATGTGGTTACAAAGCTGGAAAGAGTCAGAGTATTATGTAATATAACTCAGATTGTGTTCATCTGAAGAAGTAAGTCATATACATCTATAATGACCTGAGGGTGAGTAATTACTGGGTTAATTTTTATTTTAGATAAACAATTCCTTTAAGTACTGACTGAGTTACAGTTAAATGTCAAGAAGTATGAACTACAGCGATGTTTATTATATTAATTAAGGAATTAGCCAGCCAGTATGTTAAGGTGACAAGGTGACATCACCATTCAATCGGCTTTTAATACAACACTTTGCTATGATACCCTTCTGAGACCATTTTTTTATGCTTAATTGTAGCTCATTAAACAAGCTTATGATTTTTGTTTGTATATAAAAGAGAGATCAGGGATGCTTATCTCACAAGAAAATAACACAAATTAGATTCCAAAACCTAAAACCAAATTGATCCAAGGAACAAGTCTGTTTTTAGTGCAGTCTGTCCTAAAACCAAAGGAGCTGATATAAAGGAGATTTGGTCCAACTTTACAAACAAAATGAATGGCAAGACATCACAACCACTAAAAATGCTGTGTTTCCTCAGACTAGATGTTGTATCACACACTAGCAATGGATTGTAACAAAAAGTGGTACATTAAGGTTTTGACTACAGCATAACTTTTGCAAGCAACAGGTGTATTCCATTATCCTCACCTTTTTCATTTACAATATTTGTTACCCTGTAATTAGCAGCTTACTTCCTGTTGTTCAATACAGGTGGAGGTCGTCCACATAAACCTCTCTGAAATAGCTGAAAGACATGAGAAGATACTGGGGACAGCAAATCAACCTTTTGATTACAAGCCTGACTCAGTAGGTCACAACTGCCCCTACCTAGGGCTAGGTAAAAAATATTGATTCTCTCATTTTAATTGATCTTTAATTTAACAAAACAATGTTGATTTGGGAAATCCCTAAACTGATTCTTAATGTAACAAAAAATATCATACTTTCACTCAGTCAGTCAGACCCCGCCCCCTCCTGCTCCCACCACCACCACTTCAGTTCAACTGCAATGAACTCTGCTGTACTCGAGACAAGGCGGTCTGACAGACGGTGGTCTTCTGTACATACACGCCCAAAGTTTGCAACCTTTCCCTCAGCTTATTGCACTCACTGTAAATGGACATAACCACACAAAGTTATGTCAAAAAGCCCTTTTTGGCAAGTACTCACAACCTACTAGTTTGTGATTGTAAACATCCAGCCATATTAAGTGTCAGTAGCCTAACATTTGTGCTGCTGTCAATGGCCTTAATGCTAACAAAAGAAAAAAGAAAAAAAGGAGAATTACTGACTGAATTTCTCACTGCTCTTGACTGAATCATTTTTGTAGCTTTAATAAGAATTCATACATCTGTTTTGTCTGTGTATAAACTTCTCATTACTCTCATCTCATTTACCATGTGTTGTGCATGTGACTTTATCACCATTCATATATATGCAACCAATTATTAAATTACTAATAGAGCACAAAATTGTTTACAAGAGCACAAAGTTCTTCATATGCACCAGATTGATGCATTTAATTTTTAAATGTATGACATTTTTTATGGAGGACCATGCCTCTCACTTGATTCTGTCGGATGTGAATATTATCTGTATATTATTCTCATCCTGTGTGGGCCTATTGTTAATGTATATGTGCATTTCTTTAATATAGCCAAGTAAAAAGATTTCAGTTTAGCAAAACTTAAATATTAATGAACTAATCCATAAACTAATAAACTAATCCATATGGAATCAAACTTGAATCAAATTGAAACAATATAAATAAGAAGCGAATAAAATCACCAAATTGGTTCCAATACCCAGCCTTACTGTTTTATATTTAATGTAAATGCATATGAATTTAGCGTTGATGACGCTGGATTCAGGACATCTTACAGATCTTTTCCTTCTTTTTCTGAAGTCATAATGTCTCCCCATGTTTCCCAGATGAGTCTTTGCTTGTACTTGTACAGTGTGGGCCATGTATTAGCAGATCATAATATGTGCGTTTACATGGAGCTGTATTCCGATTGTAATCTGTTTAAAAGTCTGATTGTAATCAAAATGTTCCATGTAAACACCACAATCAGAATAAAAAGGCCCAAACTGACATTTTAATTGGTTTGAGGGGGGCAGGATGAAATTTTTTATAAACCAATCAAACAAAAAAATCCACCATGTGAACACATTAAACCGATTACTTTAAGTCTACGTCTTTCTGCGCAAGCCTGGTCATGCCGGTATTCAGGTCAAGAGGTCAGGGGTCGTCAGAATACAAAATGGCGGCAGAGATATAAATCGAACTCTCCCGGTTGCATAAAAACACTTAAAAGACAAAAACATGTGCATGTAAACTTGGCTACTAAGTGTCTACAAAGGGAAAAACCTAAAACAGAATTAAGGTATTGCATATTCTAACTACATTTTACATATTGGTAAAACAGTTCTTGTAGGAAGGATATAGCCCTGTTTAATGTTTAAATCCTCTTTATTGTCGTTGTCATCATGGTTATTGCATTTGTCATCATCACCAAGCAATGGGATGTTACGGCTTTGCAAATGTGTAAAAAACACAAGCCGTGATAATACGACTTGCACACTCAAAGGACTATTGAATCGCCATGAAGGACATGAAATCTCCTTTTCAACTGTCCAATTCCTCTCCCTACCAAAAGCTGTTACAGCTTTGCATGCTCTGAATAATGCAAATGTGATTAAAGAACATAGTCTACATGTCAGAGATGCTTTTACGTTTATAATTATGCATTATGTTTGCTGGTATACCTTTTATAAATCGACCTATACACTGTTAAAAAAAGTAATTTCCGGTGCCATTGAAGAACCATTTTTGGCCATTAAAAAAGATGAAATTGGTTCTTTAAAAAACTTGACTGAATGGTTCTTTGGGGAACCAAAAACGGTTCTTCTATGTCATCGCTATGAAGAACCTTTTAAGAACCTTTATTTTAAACAGTGCAATAATTAAGCTGCTGCTATCCTTGTACTTTTCTGTAAAGGTTTAGAGGACAGTGATGTAAAGGGTATCCTAAGTCATCCAGCAGATGACTCCCAGGGTGTACATAATTGGGTTTGAAAAAGCTAGACCACTGTTTAAGACCACTTTTAGAAAGAACTTGTGCATCTTGTTTTAGAAATACAGTATGTAGAATCTGTGATCTGTCTACTCAGTATTAAGTACAGACTATTTCACCGACATAACTCAAAAAACAATTGCCAAGTCTGCAATCAAAATTTAAGATTACTGAAAATTTTATTACGAACTCAAATTTTATGAACTTCACCCATCAAATTTACCCAAATCCCTAAAAAGTACCATTTGTTTCTATTTTTATTTCTTAAAATTTAAGCAATTTCAGAGGAAACATCTGAGACAAAGTTGATGAAACAAAACTAAGATCTCCATCAAATCTCATGAGCTATAAAAGATCAGCCTCTGAGCAATAACATTTTCTCTGGGCTCTAACATTCAGAACGTGATGTTCAGTTGTGTGTAACATGCATCAGACAGTGAGTAGCTGGTGGGCGGCCCGTGCATGTGTCATCTGAAGCTGAGTTTAGGTCAAGTGCAGTGTGTTATTAGTATTATTAGTAATTCTTCTGACACACAAAGCATCATTGAGTTCTGATGATGATGAACTATTCTCCAAAATGTCATACTTACTAAGCCACATTGAGCTGCATTAACCCTTATTGTATGTGACTGGCTCGTGCCAGGGATTGTGGGATTGGATTTGTGTTCTCTTATTACTGTATTTCAGATTTCAAATGCAGTTTGTGTGCTTTCCCTGTGGTTAGGTTAACAATAGTGTATTAAATTATAGCTGTAGGTGCACGTACGGCAGAAATAATGTTTATTTTTTTCCTGCCTTCATCCATGCAGTATGATGACTTTATTGATTGTGTATTGAGGGAAATCATACACACACTCGCAACCACAAATGCTGTGTGTGTTTTACAGACACACCCCCAAAGCATCAGACTTTATGTTATTGTTAGAATTAGTGCTCTTGGGAGTATAATACAACAACATACTATGATGTAATTTTAATGTAGTATTTATTTAATTTACTGAATGGTGGTGCAGATTTGTAAACACACGTATCAGAATTTAAATCTATTTAACGTGTTTTGATGCATTACTGTGTTTTGTTTTGACCTTTAGGGTATGACCTGATACTGACGGTTAAATTGGGCAACGCATCAGCAAGCAAATTCCAACTCCAATGATGTGAATTTGACATGTTATGACAACCTGTCTTTTGCCAACATTTACAGCGAGGAGGAAGACTGTTCCAAATGGAACAATTTGAAATGAGCACATAAAGAACCTGCCTCTGTTTTAACAAGCCTCCTTCAGCGCGAACAGACTATAGATTTTCAGCAGAAAGAAAGTTTGATTTGAGAACATAAGAAATGCTATATGACATCATTGCAGACACACACACACAGAAAATAATCCCATTTAACAGGAGTGACATCTGTGGTGCAGGTGATTTGCCTACAAGGTGACACTGCATCAGTCTTGGCGGCCATGTTTGGCAGCTTGTCAATAGAGGAAAGCCTAGATGTATTAAGATGGTGGAATGCACAGCTTTTTACAATTTACGATTTCAACTGCCTGGAAGCCCGAACCTCAAACCCAGAGGGGAGAACAGTCTGGAAAATCAATGACAAGGTAAATTGACTCAGGTTTAAATATTTCATGCTTGAAAATGTTTTTAAAACTGCCATCGCACTTGCTTGACTGTCACTCCAAATCTTCTCCTTTCAAACGCAAGTTTATTTTCGAAAATTGGGTATTTTACACCCACACTTTTTACAGCAGCCTTCAAAATGATTAGAAATCTTGATTTCATACTTTCGTTCTCTCTCTTTTTCATCTTTCATTCCGCTCATTTCATTTGAGATAATCTGTCTTGCCCTGACTTCATACTCCTCCGTCTCACTCCAAATTTTAATGTTCAATTTTAGATTCACATGGATGTTATGCTTATTAAAAACCATGCAACAGACTGATTCGATCTGGCCCTCTCTATAATCTACAGAAATACAGAGAGACGCAGAACATTCTGTTTATGACATCACTTAACTTTAGATTGAATTTGTGCATTAGCCATTAAAATTCCAAAGCAAACTTTTTGTAAAGAAAGAGCAATGGAATACAATCTTTTTGGATGGAATAATATAATAATAAAGATATAGGGAAACAAGCTTCAGACAAAAACATTTAAAGTGTTTTTGCTTTCCAGTTAGGGCTGGAATATGCAATGGAATAGCAGAAACAAGACAAGCACTGAAACAAACTTTTTGAATGTTTTTGAAATGGTCTAAATCCCCAGAGATGATGTTTAGGCACTGCAGGCACTTTCATAAAAACACCTTAAATAGCACAGAGCAGGCGGAGTACAGCATGCAATACTGAATACTTGGCAAATTTGGTTTAATAAAAATTATAACCCTAAACTTTAGCAAACAATAAAGCCTCTTGAGGTCAACCTCAAGCAAGATGAAAAGAAAGACCATCATGTTTTACCTTGTATCATTTTGCTTTACTTTGTACTGTAGCCATTTGGGATCTCTAAGAAAAAATACAAAACATTGGCAGACACATTAGAAATTTATGATCTGAGAATTTTCCTTTCTTAGTTTTGAAGGAAAACATGTTTTGTGTAAATACTCTAGTCTAACTACTAGATAAACTTTGAATTAAAAATACACAATGGTGTGCATATAAGCCTTACTAATTAATACACTAGCCCCACCAAAAATTACTTTACCTGTATATTTTATGTAAAATACAGAAATGTAAACTAATTAAAAACCTAACTCATGTTTTGAATGTATTTCACATAAAAGTATGAAATGCATATATAAACCAAGACAACAAAGTTACAGTACTGAAACTGTCAGTAACTGTAATTACAGGAATTTAAAATACTGTAATGTGTTACGTTACATTACATTATTACAGAGACAGCAGGTTGATTTACTTTGTAATGTGTTTTCAACATTGCTCATAGACCTAATTTTATAAAAGTTGACCTGAAACTTCTTACATTAGTCTTTGTGTCACACTTTCAACAAATTGTCAAACAATCTAATATACTTCAGTGTGAGACACTGCAAAGAAAAGAATAGCTGCTATTGTTAAGATGAACACTGAAAATGTGAATGTTTCTGCTAGGTTTGCTGGAGTAGGTTATAAAGTGCTTTACATTTGCTTTAAAACTGGCCTTGTATTGCTTTCTGAAACTGAGTGAGTCACCTACTGATGAGTGACAATTCAGATATACAGCAGGTCACAGCTGAAACAGAGGCTAATGTCTTTTTACGACAAATTGCCATGGCTATTGAAACTCTAGATTTTGTAGCATTTTTTTAGAACAGCGACCAGCAGCTTTAGTACTGCTTATTTCTTCTGAGGTCAGAGATTTCATCACTTAGAGTGATTTTGTCATTTCAGTCACATAAGCATGGTTATTGCACTGAAAATGATAGAGACAAATAGTACATAAGCGTAAAGCGGCTGAACTGTGACAGTTATATGCACAGTCTTATATACACTTGCACCATTATAAGTTCAGTTGTTCCATAATTATCATGGTAGCTTTGGCAACACAAATATCATAAGGAGATCAAAGCAGCAACTTAGCAGCAAATATCTACAAAAGAAATGTCAAACTGGAGGTGACTTTACATGGTCTCTTGATCCAAGGTTCAAGACCCTGCCCTTACAGTCTGATGATAAATGAATTGGAGACCTATGGCAATAGCTTAAGAGGGCTGCAAAAAATCAAGAGCAGCTCTATTATTCATTACAAGTTGTGCAATCAATGGATACCAATAGATTTCCATTCAAAATACTGTAGAATACTAATTTACTCATCAATTTTTATGGCTGGAGTGCAGCCTTAATATTAATGCTGATTGGACTGAACACAGATCAGAGTTAACACAGATTACCGGTGTAGCCAACCTAAAGTTTAAAAAATATGAGACATGAAAGCCACATATAATATATAAAAATCTGAAAGTTTTTATTTCTGATACTGTAAAGAAAAGGTGTGAATCAAACTTCAGGCTATTTATCTCAGATTTCTTAATTTATTCTCTGCTTTGCCAACATCTTTTTTGGAAACCAAATATTGGCAATTGTCACTGTGTCAAAATAAAGTTGCAGAATTTGTGTCACTTACTTCACATACACTTTCTTTTTGCATAGCATATGATTAAAAAGAGACTTTCTGTGCCGAATGTTACAGTGTGCCATTTATATTGTTTTTAAATTAAATACAGCAGCAGGTCAATTGGTTACAGTATTTATCTCATCAACAAAATTTGTGATGTTTAGTGGCAAAATTGATTTTGTCTATAATACAGGTGCATCAAAAATGCATCATGGAGATAAACGACTTAACTGCATGAAATTAATAATGCACTAATAATGCAACGATTTAAGAAGATGAAAAATTAAAATAAGATAAAATGCATTCAAGTAATCCAATCATAGTATGTTGAGGACTGACATGCTTGATCTGATCACTGGTAACTAAACCTCTTGGTTAGCATAATACGTGTATATACTGTGTATATATATATATATATATATATATATATATATATATATACACACAGTATATATATATATATATAGAGAGAGGGAGAGGATCAAACATCACTACCTAGTAACCAAATGAAAGACTACATTATTGGCCACAATCTGAAAAGCTGTGTAAAAATGACCCCCCCCTCACAGTACTAGTTCTCATTCATTATAGATTTCTGATGCACATGCCAAGAAGGCAAGAAGCAGCAGCTTAGACCGTTGCCCATGGCAACACTGTAGGGCCATTTGTATTGAAGGAGCTTTTTGATGTGGTAATATATTGTGACTCAATCAGTTAAAACTCTTCAAGAGATATCTGACACTCTGCCAAAGTATGATGGACATCTCCGAAAGCTCTGCAGTTCAGAAAATATGAGCACTGATTGGCACAATATGAATTATAAATGACTTAAAGTTTAAGGAAGTGTTTAAGAAATGATCATGAATCACCCTAAACCTTCCATTTTTTTACACCCCCTTCCTTACTCCCCATCACACCGGCACGTTCTCTCGTGGTCTCTGTCTGGCGCCTGGTAATAAGTTGACACCCTTATGTTACCCTCTGTGTGCGAGTGGCACCATACGCAGGTTACTGATAGATCTGACACCTCTGCCTTAACCATCCTCTCCCTTCCCCCTGTTGAATTAAACAATAAAGAAGAATACTCAGGCCTTTTGTGTGTCTGTAAATACTTGACTGCACTTGATCCAATGAGCACAAAGCTCTAGACATCTTCAATTATGTGTGTGCTGCCTGTATGTGTTGCATTATTATTGTTTCAAATACAAGGATTTAGCTGGAGTTAATCTGACTTCTGGCAAAAATCATTTTGCTTTGTTTCCTGCTGTGTCAAAGGTGGCTAATGAGAGGCACAGGGCATTGTGTGTGTGTGTGTGTGTGTGTGTGTGTCTGAACTAAACAAACATGATTTTGAGTTACTAAACATCAAAAAGCAAAACTGTTTATTTTTTACTCATATACACACCCTCACTAGTTAACAAACACACACGTTGTCTCTCTCTCTAACACACACATTTCAAGATTAATATTCCTTCCTCTCTGTGGGTGGGGGTGTCTGCTTTGCCATTGTTTGTTTAGAGAATTAATTTAGCGCAAGCTCGGTGCCGTGCTCTGGCTAATTATCTGTGCCGCTGATCGTCAAGGCGGAACAGAACCGGTGACGGCAGGTGAATAGATGAGTGTGTTTAACCTCGGCATCCTGCCGCATTAGCGCTCTGACTTTCCGTTAACCGACAACAGTGACAGCGACACCGGTAGCCATGCAGAAAATCGTGCCATTATTGCTGCATATATTAGCTCCAAAATGCATCCTCATAAAAGGTCTAATATTACCTCCTGTAAATACTAGAGTAAAAAATGACATTAAAAACCAAATTTTATATAGGTACCTGCTCTATTTGTACCAACGTTAACCAACACTATGATTTAACCGTTAAAGCAAATGTTTGTTTGGAGCAAATAATTATAGCTTAAGACCTGTTTTTGAAGCTTGATAGCTTAATTAGCTCTTATTGATTAATTAATATTCTCTAGATGCCATTGTCACAGTTCTCAGGCTGTTCCCATCTGCACCGTAGCTAATAACAGTTTTCAGCATGGTCTAGACATCTATGAATTCAGTTGGTTGTTGTAGCTTTATCAGTATGTTCTTAGCCTGCTGGAGTGTCATTTATGTGGACAACAGAGGTGAACTGCTTTCTGTCCACTGTAATATCTACACATCCTTAAAACATCCTTAAAGACATTTTTACCTAAGGAGACTTGTTTTTAAAAGAATACATCTCAAATTGAATTATCTTACTACCCTATTTGCAACTTCTTTGTAAAGCATGTTAGATACATTCCAACTTAGCTATGTAAATGCATCATATTTAATGTTTTTTTCACGTATCAAACTATGGCCTGATATTCAAACCATACTCTACATACCCATCAGTAACTAAACTTGCTTTAAATTACACAGGTTCCATGCTGATTAGAAATAATTTTTCACAGCTTTAAATGGTGGTTTGAAGGTAATTAACACCTTTAGTGGTTTAAAAGAGGAAATATAATATTTAAAAGACACATGTGTACACATCACTGAGAATGCCCCCGCCCCACCCTCCACACTCACTCAGACCCACAGAACCTTTACTCCATTAAAGCTAATTTAACTTGGGTCTAAACTTCCAAGCATGACCACTCTGCTCCCTGTTGTGCATCTTTAAAAAGGCTCCCTCAGCCTGTACAATACGCTGTAAAATAATAATCCACTCCTGAGGATTTCTCTGAATGTTGCTGTCATCCGCGAGCCCCCGCGAGACGCGGAGAGTTGAATAGACCTGTTCTGACGTATGAATTTGTGGAATAACGATAGGGAGGCGGAAATAAGGCCTTAATAAAAGAATCTACTCCCTCTAAAACCTGCTTTAGATAAGGGCCCCTGTACACAGCTAGAGCCTGGAGAGCCACACAGAACAGAGAATTTCCATTTAGGCTAATCCACCTATTTTTCCCTAGGTGCAAGAGGGCGTACGTGCACACACACAAATACACTCTCACACACACACAAACTCCATTTCAAACTTTTGTAAACACATACACAATGTTCCCTCGCAAATATGCACGCACACACACAGTCACACTTAGTGCCCTGGTTTGTCCTTTATTCTTTGTTAATACACACAAACATAAAGACAGCAGTTGAAACGCAGGCTTCTATTCTCCTAAATGTAAGTGGAAACACTGGAACAGATGTTGGCAAATCCTATAAGGAAGAAATCCCAATACCACACTGCCAACATAATCCCGATACAAAATGTTATTGCTCCAATCCTGCGCTGCCATGTAAAAAAATATCCAAATCCAGGATTTCAAAAGAGCCAAACACCGTTTCCAATCTTAAAACTCTGTCTGACTTACAGAGCAAAGTCATCAGGCTGGAGAAATACATTTAATAATATTCTGATTTAATAACATGAATTGCTTCTTAAGGCAAATGCACCAATGGCAGATTTCAGTTCTGTTTTGTTTTTCAGGCCGTACAGGATCTGCAATCATTCAGTCATGCACAGTTTATATTCCTACAAATGGAGTAATACTTTCTACTGGTGTTATGAAAAATAAAGGCATAAGTTCATAAGCATCCATAGGAACACTGTTTGACCAATCAAATTAGAGCACCATAAACACCTGCTGTATGACATTGTGTTGCAATTGTAAAGCAAATATGCCCTGATATCCCCCTCGTATATTAACCCAATCAGACTAATGCCAATAATTACAAAAGTTGTGTTACATGCCAGTTGTGACCGACATGGTCAATGACTTCTAACACATTATCCTGTAACTTGTAGGTTGTTATATTTCCATATGCCAATGTGTGAGGGAGAGTCCATTTGTTTCAGAGTTTTTTATTTATTTGTTAGTTCTTTTCTTGTATTACCATGTCGTATTTGTACATACTGCCCATGGAGAACATTCATTGTTAGCAGTTTATACAGGGAGAACGTGGTCGTTGTTTATAGACGATAAACATGTTTCTGTGAGCGTGTTTGTTCTATTGAGGGTTATGGCAGGATCTCTTGTTTGTTTGTTTTTGATTAGTACTCTTTGTCTTTGGAGGCAACGCTTTGTGTTTGTATTTGTATTAGGGGAGTAAGTGTGTGTGTGTGTTTGTGTGTGTGTGTAGTTGTTTTGTCCATAACAAGATTAATCTGTGTGTATGTGTGTGTGACTTTGGCTGTATTTCAGTAGTGCCTGTCATCTTTTCCTCTCTTTCGATCAATGATGCTCCTGACTTAGCCTCCACCTTCAACAACACACATTAATTTCACACATATACACACCAGAACAAGCTGCTAACTCTCTGCACGGCCACATCAACACACACACGTTATTTATGCCCCAATATGACAGATGGATCAATAGTTTAATATCAGTGTTTGTGGAGTGCAATTCCTCTGTCATGCACATTTGTGAGTGCCTTCTGTTCGGCAGACAGACTATAGCAAAAAAAAAACTGACACACAGAAATCCTCAAACATGACAACCACACGAGCAGCCCATCAGTGTGCATTAGCTGCAAGAGCCCGGAACCTGAAGCTCCTGAGATGCGGGTTGGATGCCTGATCCCAAAAATCTCTGCCTGGAGACAAACCATGAGATTTCTGAAGACTTCCAACAGTACAGAATCTGATATTCTGTCATTCATTATAACAGAGACAGATGCTCCAGATTTTCATCATTGATGACTGATTATGTAAAATCACCAGATGACACCATTGGTTAAGTGGGTCGTCACATTTAAATGGTAAGTTCAGTTTATCAGTAACAGCAGATGCATGTACACTGCAAAAAAATCATACTTTCATATTATTATGTTCCTGTAGAAAACATCTAAACATCCTTAAAACAAGTTGCATTTCCTAGAGAAGCAAAATTATGCAGGATAATAGGACACTTTCAGAGAATAAACAGTATTATGAATTAAATCTATTTTTCCTAATAAATTGATAAATGTTTTCCTTGTAAGCTTAAACCCTGCAAATTTTGTTTACAGTTTTGCAAGGAAAGTCTCAATATATTTTGCAATTTTATTTCAAGTAAATGTATTACATTTCGCTTAAGTTGTTCATGGTGATGTAGTTACTAACAGCTAATCGAGTATAAAATAACAGGGGTTTACAAAGACAGAAGGAACTTTTTGCCAGATCATGTAATCTCAACATGTCTGCCTCCATGAGGTGACCTGAAAAATGAAAAAAGTGTATCTTTAAAGCTTTGATTTGTAACTTTTTTGATTAAAAATAAACAAAAATCAGCAAATATATAACTGATCGGTGTTTGTTTCCCTTACCTTGATTCGCACTGGTAACTTTATAATAAAGATTTATAAAGAGCTGTCAGGTTGGATTTCATGATTATGGGTATTGTCGGTCCATTTGACCTCAACGTACATAAAGAAAAGTATAAAGTAACCTGCAATGTTGTGTTTCAAACAGAGATGGCGATAGAGAGGCAGAAGTTACCAATTGCAGTTTTAAAAATGTTTAGATTATTTCACTGGAAAACTAAAAAAAAATAGTGATTAGAAAGATGTTATCTTGTAATGTAAAGCACACAGTAAAGCACACTGTTATGTTTTTACAGCATTGCCTTACAGCAAGGAAAGAACTTAATATATCTTATATCTGGCTTATTTGTCTTCTTGTTTAATGTTTTGTTTAGTCTGTTTTACAGCCAATCGGATTTCAGCCTCATCCAGGTTATTGATTGCTTGCGTGCCCTTATCCTCCAAGGCTGTTTCTTTAATAGACTACAGAGGGCTGTAAATATTATTGCTTACCGTGTGCCTGGCTCGCCGCAAATGCAATCACTGTTTTATGACAAATATAAACACCAGTGAGGCAGCAGATCAGGAGTTATCTGAGGTAAGCTTAAAAGAGATGTTTTATTCCTTTAATGTGTCACCTGTCTTCAGGGTTTTAATGTAGGCAGGTTGATTCGAATCTGCTGAGAGCCACTTTTCTTTAAACTGACCTTTTCTCAGAGCACACCTCAATTTGCCTTTAATGAAAATTATAGGGGGAGAGGTTTTATAGTCATTTATACTTTAAACCTATTATGTTTAATGCGGAAACTTCAGCCTCGTTAATGCAGTATTGTATTGGAAGAATAGTCATTTTTATTATGATATCTCATTCACATGAATGATATTAGAATTTTGATGGATGTGAGGTTAACCTGAGAGGAACTTTATATCTGTGTTACATACACATACAATGGGTCAGCCTGTTTTGGTGTCTACAATGATGCCTGTATGCCTCCTTTGTATATATTAGAAATAATTTTTACACATTTCTTACAGATGCAAAGGTTTTCATATATACAATAATGATATTTACTAAATCTCAAACCTAACTCTTGTAGAAACTGGTTGACATTTTTAGGTTTAAGCAAAACATGATTTAGCCGATTTATGAGCCTTTCAAGTAGTTAGAACCACTTCATTTTATCGCAGATTTTTATTGGTTGTTGACAGGTTTCGCTACATCTGTGAGGAAATGTTTAAACATTTGGCACACACAAGTACAGTTAAGCCAAATCTGTACAAACACACTCAGGACCAGGTCAAATACATTTTTAACTTACTGCATTTTTTTACTCTTTTAATAACGAATCGTCTGTTTTTAAAATTTCAGTGATCAGCTGTAATGTCAGGATTGCGTGTACATTTCAAACATTAATATGCTATAAACAACCCCCACTGCTATAAAAACACTTTACAGCCCCACCCATACTCCTCTTTATGAAGATATGATTGACACAGGAACCTCAGCTGAGGGATGTCAGAGGCTAAGCAGCTCTCTTATGCTTCCTTGCCACATTTTATGTCTTCTCGTTCTCTCTTTCCTTCCGTCTCCTGATTTCTCTCTCTCTTTGGGAAAGGCTGTCAGAGCTGAAGACTGTCAAGAGGGAGAGAAGTTTAGAAATAACATGTTTAGAGTTAACCACATTTAAAGTGGGTTAAATTACTGCCGAGTTTCAGTGGGAACTGCATGTTCTCGCTGTAATAACTGAGATTATATGGGACCATCTAGGTGGGCC
The DNA here is from genome assembly GCA_036877625.1 of Ambastaia sidthimunki. NCBI lineage: Eukaryota > Metazoa > Chordata > Actinopteri > Cypriniformes > Botiidae > Ambastaia > Ambastaia sidthimunki. Next base: position 40,755 of record JAZGTK010000523.1, read on the forward strand.
CATGCAAAACACAAAGTGACACTGTTTGATTTTGCTCTTTACATCTTAACTGTAAGTGAATACCTGTTTATTTGTATCTCGCTGTGTTGCACAGAGGTAAAAGTTCTATAGTTTTGGAATGACATGGAAGTGAGTCAATTTAATTTAAGAAAAATGTAATTCTTGTTTAAAATGTATTCAAAAAGCAAAACTGCACAAGATATTATTCTTGTTTTGTTTTACATCTTTACCTACAAGATTTTTTTAGAAAATGTTATTTTTTTACTGACGTTTATGAATAAAACTTCCTAAATCTAAGTAGAATAAGTAAAAATATTCTCATTAGTTTTATTATCTTACACAAACTGTTTACAGATGTTTCATTTTATTCAGAAAAAACATAACAAAATCCTTCAAATTAAGCACTATGAAACTATAAGTTATCTTCAGCCTTACGTCACACCCATAGCGATTGTTTTCTCTGTCCTAATTTCACTCATGTAATCAGCTGCAAATAATCTGTATGCTCAAAGGTCAAACCTGCTGAAAATATAAAGTGCCATACCATAATAACAATGGGAAAAGCAGCATTGACACTATATTTCTGGCACGCTACAGGTTCATTTATATTCATCGTCATGAAGTCAGCCAGTAATTGTTGCCGGAATACCTTGTGCCCGTTCAGGCACAATTGTCCCCTATTAGACCAAGGAACCGTGTATGACCAGTGACTTTGCTATTATGATGCAAATGACAAAATGAAAGAATCAGTCAAATAGATTCTAAAGTGAATTTCTAATATTGTGTATATTGCTTTCCAGTTATGGAACCATTACACAGGGTTCCATTGTCTCTTCACTCGAGGTGAACTGATAGGGGAAGAAATTGACTGTGACACCTCTGATGATGTGGCTGGTTTGGAAACACAACCTTCAATCAATCAGAGAGAAACTGCAAATGAGGTGCTTGAACGCAAACATACGTATCTGAATAAAAAATAACGTGCCGGTTTCATCAACAGTCACAAACTTGAAACTGCACTATAAATATGCCAGTTGTGATTGCTGTGGATTAAGCACAAAAATAGCTACAATAAAAGTGCTTAATTTTACAGCCAGTTCTTATCATTGGGATTCAAATGGCAATGTATCATCGTTTGAGTATTGTAACCACCCACCGGTCTAATGATGAAATTCAGTTGAGTGGGCACAATCTTCCTTGCTCTTTTTGCAAATGTCTCTTAATTTTTCACATTTAAAGCCCCTTTTTCCTCTGACCTTGTTAATAATTGAATTCAAGTATCTCAGATTTAGAATTTAATTCAAGTATCTCAGATTTAGGAGAGGAGAGTTGGTTTAGACTGATTGCCAGTTTAGATCTGACCTTATTTTTGAAATTTGATAAAGTATCTGTTGCCAGTTTATTTAGAAGGTGTTAGAGGTTTGCTCACAAGTTTTCTACATACCCTTAAAAGTCATGATATGAGTTAAAACAGTGCTGATGGCCGGGCTGAATGCTTTCAATCACTTTAAAAAACTTTTTCCGGGTTTGAATTTTCAAAACAGCAACTTTAGAAGGGTTAAACAGGAACCTTACAAAGTCTGATTCCAGACACGCAGAGGCCTGTATACTCACATTACATTAGCATACTGAAACTAAAGCCTGGAGCATACACTCACAACCTGCTACAGAGTGCTCTGAAGCTAAAGACACAATTTAGTGTAACTCAGTAAGAGTATGATAAGGTTGCTCAAGGTTAAGTTAAAGCCATTTGCTCTTATCTTCTGTTCTGATCTCAGCACTAGAGTTATGGATGGTGATACTTTCACTTACGGGCACGTTGTGTTCCCAAAATGGCTGCTTTGTATCATCTCAGAATGAGACTTGTCTTCCGGCATGGGGACCGGGATTATGACTGCATGACTCTGTCCTCAGTCCAATATACTTTAAAAGGACATTTCACATCCGATGACAAATGAGGATATGCTCTCAAAAAAGAGTTTAAACAGCGTCACAGAAAAGGTTAGGAGAGAAACATCTATCAGATGCTGCCTCAACGTTGGAACTCCACACGTGGGCTGACAGTGATGGAGAAGAGGAGTTAGACTATCGTCAAGGGTGAGCAAATTCCTCTATTTTTTTTCAGATCAACAAAAATGCTGATTAAAGAAGAGAAGAGGAGAAGAGACCAGACTGCTTAAGAAAAGAGATAAATTTAAATGGGTTGAGAGGTAAGAAAATACAGATTTGGATTAGTGAGAGAATTAAATAGAGAGACAAAGCGAGCGTGTCAGCCTCAAATCAGTGTGTGCTGTGTCACAATGTCTTGCAAGACAAAAGACAAATAAAGAGAGTGAAAAGCAGAGAGATGATTCATGTTGAGTATGCTGACATTTGAAAAAGCTGAAGATTATGAAACATCAGTGGGAATAAAAGAAAGTTTGACGTTCAAACTGTTAATTTTCTTCATACATTCATCCATCCACCCTGAATTTTCAAATCAGTTTGGCAGATTTGGCAGATTAAAGTTCTGACTGGCAGCCAATAATGAAGTAAAAGGGCCAAATTTAGACCAAGACGCCACACCCACAATCCAATTACTGACTATCTAATGCCTATAGCACACAAAGATGGAAAGCACTCAGTCTGGCAATCTGAAATCTAATTGGCTTACTTTTTGTAACATCCAGGTGTGAAAACACACAGTTTTGTGTGTCTGTCTGGCAAAGTTATGTTCACAAGGTATCAGGGTGATACAAGTGATTCCGAGGATTTGCCAGTTTGTCACATTAGCACCACTTAATTGAATATATACATGTTCTTATATACATATACATTTTTATGTGGTTTTAGTACAGCGATTTATAGGGACCGCAACACATTTATTTCATTTTCTCACATCAATCTTTATTAGTGTGAAATAATCTATTTCAGATAAGCTTGCCCTGAAAGACACGTAATAACAAAACAAACTGTCATTTTACACATCAGTCACACATTATCTTCCTGTTCACAAGAAATTCATAACCAGAAAAAAACAGAATGTGGTCCAGATTGTATGTAAGTCAAAGGCCTTACTAATCCATGTAAGGTCAGTAAAGAGATGATTTCTGAATTAGCCTAAAAACTTTCTCGTTATATTTTTCAAGATAACGGAGGGAAAGGAGACGAGAGATGCTGCTAGGCTGATGGAGGTCAAGAGATGGACTGGAGAAGTGATCGAGATAGCAGAGATAACATCTGAACCTTTCAGACGAGAGAGCCCAAAGCAAGGGTTGATAGAGGTGCCGAGATAAAATCAAACCTCCCTCGTGCCTACTACTGAAAAAGAGAGGCAAGAATGAGAGAGAAGGAGAAAGAGGGAGAGAGAGGTCACATTCAACAGTCACCTCTCCTCTCCAGACACCTTTAGACTTTATCATCAGCCTTACAGAATGGCCTGTGGTTGGGAGGAAGAGAATGACTTGTGGCTCTAGGCCACCTAAGACCCTCTACAACTAAAACACACATATAATTCACACTCCTTGGTACAATTTATTTTGAGGGCTACCTCCTGATTTACTCAAACCTGAGTTTTTGAAGCTTATACATTAGCTGAATCATTTAGATGAGGATATTTTCAGCTTCTTATCGACAGCATCTGTGACACGACTCGGCCCTCACTGTGTAAAAAATATAAGCAATTCCCGAAAGGGCGTAACATTTGTGTCCACAACGTTTAATGATGTGCATAAACCAAAAAATTGTATTAACACCATGACATTTGAGTTTACAGAAGTCATTTAAAAAGTTTGTTGCTTTTTCATGCTTAACTAAATTTCTCAAGCACAACATTTCCACACTGCCACATCAAATAGACAAAACAAAGGAGTGTTTATTTTAAAATGTTTACTTTTTTAATAAAAAAAAACTTTTTGAGAAAAAGTTGATTCTTGAATGCTAATGGCAGGAATCATAAGCAACCATGTTGGTTTGGCCTATTATATATCTTTTAAAATCAATAATCTATAAATTGAAACATATTATTTCTGCTCGAGACAGCACAATGCAATTTATTAGCACTTCATTTTTTGACAGTCTTTGCTCTATAGAATGTTCAAAATGAAACAGAAATATCAGAGACGTATATTAGCAAAGGATTGTAGAAATTATGTTAATGCTTAACTACAGATTCCTTTATCTATCAGTAATGATGTTGGTAATTCATATCAGAAGTTTAAACAAGAAGGTTATCTAGCTAACAGTAGTTCCACCAATTTAATACATTTCACTGTACAAATAACACACATGTTGTACTGAAGAATTGATATAAGCATTTTAACAAAAATACTAGCTGCCCATTTCTGTTCTCTGAAACGCTTTGCTCCATTGACGTCTACTAAAATTGCATTACATGATTAAAACATTTTTGCTTGTTTTTACAGACTTAGAGATAAGTCAGATTATTTTCTGTGGTAATTGGCAGTAAATCTCAGATGTTGTTGATAAACATATATTAAACCCAGAACATCCCTTTAAATTCTAAATCTTTATGTAGTAATTATGTGTTTATGTTTGGAATAATGGCTCCAGTGTGTTGCTCCACATTTCACTGAACAGTATCTTGTCCTTAATTTCCTTCTGCATCTCTGCAATCATGTTGTAATATCCATACTCTAAATCAACTATTTGCTTCTGTTTTGATGAGGTCACCATACCCTGCATGAGATGACAGGAAAGCTTGCAGAATTGAGGCTGGAATAATCAGAGCCAGGACAACAGTTGGCTGACCATGTCCACTGGTACTTTTCCAACTCCCTTTTGTGTGTGTGTGTGTGTGTGTGTGTGTGTGTGTTGTGTGTGTGTGTGTATGTGTGTGTGTGTTGCCTGGTGTTGTTCCAACTCATTTCAGTGTTAAACCTCCCAGAGTTGATTCATGTGTGTGTGTGTGTGTGTGTGTGTGTGTCACATCTAAGCTGTTTTTAGTGCTAAATCTTGCTAAGATGACCACTGCTGGAAATGAAGAATTTAATCTTCAATCTACACACAACCTGCAAATATAAATTATAACCCACCCACACACACACGCACACCTGAGTTTGATGTCTTGACTGTGACTCATTGTTGATTTGTGACAAGATCTATGAGTGTTTGTGTAAGTAAATTTATTAAATTAATACCCCGAAATTATGACTTCATTCGCTCAGACTCGCAGTGATGTGTGTGTGTGTGTCGGAGCAATAATGGCCAGCTTTTATTTTCATTAGTCTGATGCCTTTGTCTCTATTATCTGAATGAATTCAAGTTAATTATATGGTACGTAATTGAGAGTGAGAGAGATTTTGTGTGCGCATGCCATATCTTTCACCCACAGCTTTTCCTCCACCTATATACTTGACCTCTAACCTTAAGTCTGTCTGAGAGCACTTTAATCACAAGGTGAGCTGTGTAGCAGAATCTTCAAGATGAACAGAGCAAAAGGTCTTTCAGCTGACAGGAAGTGTCATGCCAGGGCTGTTATCTACATGTGCTACACAATCTATTACCTGACATTAAAAGGAAAAGATCATATATAACTCCACAGCATAAGGAGACACACACTCCTAGCTAACATTTTTAGTTGTTATAACGTTTCCCTAACATTTTCATTAAGTAACAAAAACGTTAAAAAGTTGCTTTGAAAGTTCTAGGAATGTTCAAAACGTCCATTTTTTAAAATGTTGCATTACAGTCTAAAGTTTTAGTAGTAATACAGTGTTCCTGTAGCTCAACCTGTACAGCATTGCATTAATAGTTGAAAGGTTGTGGGTTTGAATCAAATGTGATGCTTAAATGCACAGTAAGTTGCTCTGGATGATAGTTTCTGCCAAATACAGGAAAGTAAAGCTTGGTTATAAGAATGTTATTTAAACATTTTTCAACTAACCACGTTTTGATATACATGTAACATAACATTAATACAATATTCTACTTGCATTACCGCAAAACTTTTAGAGAACGTTAGCTAACGTTCTATGAACATTCCTTGTTAGCCGTTCTCATGCTCAACATTGCAAAGATTTTCGTCAGAAAGACCTTCACTAATTCATCAGTGAGGACATGAGAGCCCCTAAATAAGAGTTAATGAACGGAGAGTTGCTTTAGAAATTCAGAAATGAAAGAGGAGATATCAATGTCCGGCTTCATTTTACTAATCACTGTTTGCTTGCGGGTACGTTTTGCATATGGCTGGCGGCACAATACCCGTTTCTGACGGTCTAATATGTTTACAGAGCAACACTGCCATCTACCGACACCAAGAAAATGCTACAACAATTGTATTTATACCGTACAATGAAAACATCAACTTCAAATATGATGCCGCGTATCAATCACTGTCGCTAACTGCCAAGAATAGGAACGCTAATAAACAGAAATAAACAGGAAACACTCACCACTGCAGCGGAACCAACTTTTGAACATTTCTTCCCAGAATTCCTTTCGCTGGGAAATTAAACCAGTTTCACCTCGCAAATGCACGCTGTGTAAATAAATAAACAGATAAATATATAAATAAAGCCTAAACAAAGACCAAACCTTTTAAGCGATTTGTAACTGCTAATGGCTACTGTTTAGTATAAATTAGTAAGCTGTTATTATATTGAAACAGTTAAAGGAAGGAAACGTGTATTAGTATTAAAGTACACATCAGCCAAACAAGAACGCGTAAAAGGCAGAGAATTTCTGATTGGCTAAAAATGTAGCTGCTTCTCTGACATTTTCAGGGGTTTTAGTTTAGGTGTAAGGTCTGCTTTTTCTGGATAACTATTTTACTGATATCTGCCAAAATTTTTACATTTTCAGAAAATTTATTAATTTATAAATTATTTATGTTTTATGCACAAATCGTCTACAAAACACAGGTGTGCTGCTCCCTCTAGTGGACAAAAAAATCAGCATTTACTCTCCCCTGCATCTAATAGATTTTGTCGTGGTCACCATCATATCATTTAGTCTTTTCTTACTTTTCATCATGTCTCTCTTCATCGCTTTTTCTCCCTCCACCTACCCAGCATCACTCTCCTCTAACGGTACACATCACAAATACACGAACTAAGATAGAGAACATCGCATTATAAACTGTCAGTAAATAATTAAGCAATGGGAAAGACGGGATAAAGTTTCGGTTTATCGCTTAATCAACACACAGGTCTGATACAAACCCGTCTAGTGTGACAGTGGGAGGACAACACCTGATACCTACCGATCGGCGGCTGTGTAGTTTTTTTTTTATTTCCTCACCCCCCTCAAGTTATGTATTACCTAACCAAGAAACAGGGAGGAACCCCCTACTGTTTTAATTTCAAAACGTATCTGGTGAATTTTGATCAATGCACAGACATTTAATCATCAAGCAAAACGCCGTTTGCAATAATTCACGCAAACAATAACATATAGTTTAGACGTGGTCGCTACAGTACTTGACCATTAAAACAGTATGTTCTATATTGCATACCTGAATACATATGCGCACATTCTACATTCAATTTGTTATATGACTCGCATGTTCGTTTACTAACAACAACGGCGAAAATAATGTACTAATGTTTGTTAAACAAGAACAATTAAACCACATGCATTTCTTGGTACCTAGGTTACTTACACTTTAAAAGAGCCACGCGTCTTAAAGTTTTCTGGTGTGTTTAATAAAATATTATTGAATAGAAAAGTGTCAATCTGATGCATACTTAAAGCAGCAGGCCTGGGTATTTGTATTATTATTATTATTATTTATTTATTTATTTAGCAAATTGAGGTTTTGTAAATACTATGCATTTTACATAGTTTTTTTTACATACAATATAATTTGGAAGTAGGCGATTTTGGACATTTTGGGTTGTCATGGAGGGTAATTAGATTCATTCATTTTAGTGCAACAAGGACTGTTTGCTGTAGATCTACCTACAACACTCAATAATACATATAATTATTATATTATATGATTATTATAGTATTAGCCTGTACTAGCATTTTTAAACAACAGTTACCAACAGTCTAAAAACAGACATACATATTTTTTGTATGTGATTTTCTATTGCATGCAGAAAACTTCCATATTGCCTGACGGCTGTCATTGAAACCATCGACCTGAAATATTACTTGTGACAGTCTGACTCTGTTAAATTGTTGTGGCTGCAGGCCGCAGCCTGTTTTTCTGTTTAGCCTATCAGAACCTGACAATCATTTTGCCAAAGGTCAGTTTTTCATACTAAAACTGTTTTGATGTAGTTGTATTTGACAACTGACACCATACCCATACAATGTCAGTGTAAGGTTAAAGCTGCATTAATTTGGGTTATTTTATTTTTTCTTATGACATTGATATGACATGTTGTTGCTATCCTGTTCCATTAGTAAATTAATCTATGACATCACTAAAGACACCTTTAACTGCTCCATGATAAATAACCTGTAACGGATGTGTGAATATACAGGATGGCTACTACCTAGACACTTCCACCCATGATGTCATGGGAAAAACAAGACAAACCATATCAGGACAGAGGAACTTGAGAACAGAAGTGAGAACATGTACATGTGCTCAGACTTTCAGACCCGGCTCACCCTGATTCTGCTGGTGTTTCAGGTACTGTCCACCTTGTTTTTTACATCCCCATCAAGAGTCATCAAAAGACAGGCATAAGCAAACAAAATATTTAATGTTTATTATCATTAGTATTTTTGTTTGTCTTTTTATGTACAACACAGACACACATGAACTACATTTGAAATCATTATGAAATTAAAAAATCTAAACTCCTTCAAGCAGCTTCTAACTACATCTAAGAGAAATATGAATCTAATCAAGAAAAAGACAATGAAAGCTTAATGACGCAAAGCTAGACGTGAACTATAATTAAATTATCAGTAAATATAGTGAAGCTGGACACAATTAGGCTCAAACAAACCCATTCAAACTTACACAAACATGCACATACTTAACACAAAAGAAGTCTTACTTTTATTTAACCGCTCACGCACGCGCACACACACACACACAGGCACGCGCAGCCTTTAAGGTTAGAGCCCATCTGCAGCCTTTTTCTGTTGTTAACCATCTAATATTAATACTGAAAATCATACAAAACAAACAACTAGAAAACAATGACATCTTCAAAGTGTGTGAGCGTGCATCACTGTTTCACCAGTCATAGCTCTGATGCATTTGCAGCCAGTGAATTTTCAAGTATGGACAGTCTTAAACAGTGCATGGCTGAAGAAATGCCCTAAACCTCGTGGTAAAACAGTTTAAATCATTGCGACTTCAATAAATCTTCATATAGGCTGTTTTGGTTTTGATTTGTGGTATTCTTGGAATTTGTCAGACAGGTTTCTAAACAGTGATAAAACTTGCAGTGCAGTTCTTATGCAACACACTTTACAAGCGCTAATCACCTAATCAAAGTTCTTCATAAAAAATTTGACTACTGGTTCAAATATGTTACAAAGCAGGTATTGATTTCATATCCTCAGAAGCGCACTGCAACTTTGGTAGACATGAAAAATGTATAATCACAAACTCCAAGTGTTGTGGATATACAGGTACGTTCATCGTCTCTGCTACATATCTCTCCATTGCTTCCACAAATCATTTCAAACAGCTTCATGTTCTTATAACATGCTGTGATACGTATTTTACCATTTAAAACCACTTTATATTTTGATGATTTGGTGCATTTAGAACATATGCTTCCAATCGAAGACTATTAACTGGTAACACTCCAGTCTGACATTGAGTTGTAAAACCAGCATGTGATTTAATAATCAAGATGTTGAATGACATTTTTATTAAACCTCTGTAGGTGAGAATGCACTTTAACACAATTATGTCTGCTGACACAGATCCAAACACCTGGTTCGAGGAATATCTTAAAAAATGAAACAACTAAATGTTAGAATGAAAGGTTACCAGATTTAATTGAAATAAGCCTTTTACGGAATGTCTTTTGATAAAAATGGCTGAAGGTTAAATAAACCAGTAGAGCACCATGGGTAATGTTAATCACAGTACCTAAATTATCAGGGTCACTCCAGGCCCGTTGATTTGTGGGAACATGGCAAGACATGTCAGCAAACAGCTCTTTTGCTTTCAATACAACACTTCTCTGATAAACAGTTTTATAAAATAACATAAAAATTTGTTTGTTTGGGACATTGTGAGATAAAACTATACCCCACATTTACAAAATTAAATAATAAAATAACCATACAGTAAAAGATTAACTGAAGATCTAACCTAATTAAAAACGAACTAATTTAAACTTCAAAATCTAAACATCCGTAAAACAAAATAATATTACAGATGGCTTAATAATTCAGATCAAATGTTTCATTTTGCTTATTTGAGAGGTGTGAACGTGTGAAGGGGGCATCCCTTGAGCCCAATTTATGCTTCTCTAAAGAGAAACTACAGTATTTCATTAAATAGCATTAGGTAAAGAAAACAAAGAAAATAGCAAAGATAAGTTGGTGTGCCAGCCAGCATCCCAAACTAATTTCAAACGGAAGTATCTCTAGCAGTGTAACTAGCAGCATCAGCTAGTGTCAAATTTATGTCTACAAAAAACTAGACCTATTTAAAAATTAGGGCGAGGCCGCCAGCACACATCAGCGAGTCTGCAATGTGCACAGCCAGCACTGTTAACATTTAAAAATGAATAGTGATGCATAAAATTAAAACAAAGTAGGGACGGAGTGCACAAGAACATAAATATAGAACATAAATTAAAATCCTGTAGCTGTTTTAATAAACAGCTGACAGTGCTGTGCTGAAAAATATGGAATTTTCCAAAGATTAGTTATGGTTTTATAAATAAATATAGATCTCTGTATTTGGATTTGTACTGATGCCCTGCATGTTGTTGTTAAAAACATTAATTTCTTTACTTTTGCTTCGTCGACAAGGGTAAGCTCAACAGGACCATAATTCATCTTCATTCAACAGGGTTTAAAAACATCCTTAGGAACTTTCCATTAATGTTTTTTGGTTTCCTGTCTGTCTTCCTTACCTTGGCTTCCCACTTACAGTTGGTTGTTATAATAGTTGGTTTGTTTCTTTGTTTATTGACCCATGTGTTTATTTCCTGGATAGGCCCTGTTCTGAGTAAAGAGCAGTTAATTCCTCTCTTTAGTGAAGCGTTAGTGCTGATTTTTCCTAGTTTTTTACTTTAGTTTCTTCTCCATACTTTTGACATGTCCATTTCTATTGTGCTTCCCATTTGGAATTCCATTATGATAGTGTCCGTTGACCTTCTCCACTTGAGATGGACCACGCCCCAATCGCGATCGGATGAACTTGCCTAATCGGAATAGGCAGTAGCCAAGAAGAAGCAGGCACGCTCCTATCACCATGGCAACGTCCAATAAAAAGTACTGGTGGGTGGGAATTTCATAGACTGCAGAGCGGAGGTGTTCGGCACCATGGTGACGCAGTATGTAGCTAATCCAGTAAACGGCTCGAGTCACTGGATGACCAGGCTGATCTTTATGAATCTGAGACAACAACTGTGCTCGCTCACGATACCTTCATAGAGAGAAAGAGATGAATAATGCTGTTAACAAAACCTGCACACCTACAGTTCTTACCAACAGGAACCTTAGACCTATATTTTTATTCCAGCCACAAGATGGCAGTATGCAATAGTTTCTCGTGCTACACTCTACTTTGCCTATGTACAGCACTACCAGTTTAATTTGCATGTCTAGGTTTGGAGTGCTGGCCATACCAGCAATAAGCAGCTAGCATCTGATCTTCACAATTTGGAGAATGACAACTCAAAACAAATAACCAATCAGTTATAAGGCCAATCCGACAGCAACTTGGTCATTAATTCTACCTAAACACAAAAAAAACCCCAAAAAATTTCAACAAAACAAAACTTTTCTAGACGTTTTTTAAACATATTGGTTTATCCCCTTTAGATCTGATGCTATGGATCTGCAGATACTGCCACCCCTGCAGGGTTTTGTTTATCATTAAACCTGTGTAACCCCAATTCCACAGTCATTAAAGATTAACCTGTCTCTCTGCATGGGGGTGTGGGTTTGTGTTACCTGTTTCTTAACAGAGAAGTAACAGTAATAGTGAGGCCCTTTACAAAGGCTGCCAGTAACGTTTGTGTGCACTTCTCGTTTAACTGGTCTTAATTTGAGCATTTAATTTATTAAGAGGTATTTTATATATTACATACAAATTTACCTTTTGTCTGTAATGACATTAAACATGGCAGTATAAAGATCTTCTTCACTCATTCTCTTCCACTCTAACATAATGCCCATGCCTTTGGCCTGAACCCGCGTCATGGTGTCGTAGTGATCGCCAAACAGTGGAACCCCCACCACGGGCACACCGTGATACATGGCCTCATAGATGCTGTTCAAGCCCCCGTGACTCAAGAAGGCCTGTGTGTTTCTATGGCCTGTGAAAGAAGAAGAAACATAATATAATATAATATAATAATTACATAACTCTCTCTTTTTTACAAATACCATAAATCCGTGAAATTTTATCAGAGTTCCTACACAGTAACCATTTTTTAACCAACTGTAGTATTGAGTGAGACCATAGTAACCACAGGATAGCAACCATGGATGGTTGTTCTTTACCATGATTATATCAATGTAACTATGGTGTCTATAAGACTTAGATTTTTACATCTAAAGACCATTGCGGTGTCCCAATTCACCTACTTATACTATGCCCTTAAAATATGTACCATTTTTGTTATGGAAAAATATATACAAAATATATTATACTAAAATATAATAAATATATTTTAGCGTGTAGCAATAGAGTATGTAAGTACTAGGTCATACTATTGCATAACAGTTGCCTAGACAACACAGTGATGCTAACAATCACACATCAAAATACATGATATAATACGTGATATTTACTATATAGTTTCAAGGTAAAGCATTACTTTTTTAATTTGGTAAAAGTTTGTAGTTTTACTAAACTCGTCCTATTGCTAAACTGACAGCAAATTTTCATGTTTTGGTGAACTGTTCCTTTAAGGAACTCCTTTAAAACTACAATTTGGGTCATACTAATTCTAATTTCAAATACTATTTAGGAAGGACAGTTTATTGGAACAGGGCATGTGAGTGGTGTTTTCCCATAGAAAACATTCTTTCACAATGCTTGGTCCCAAGTGTTTTGAGAGGTTTTAAGGACTTATAAATTAGGGTGTGCTAGGGTGTGCTGAGTGGTTGCTAGGGTGTTTCCTGTTCAAAGGTGCTCACCTCAAATCTAAAAATATTCTGGTCCCTTCACATCAATACCACAAATAGTTTATAAAAAAAGTTTAACACAAGATTATTTTTAAAGTCTAGCTCTTTATATGAATGATAGCAAATGTGAAGCTTGCCTTAGCAAGCACCAGTATTTGTAACTTTTGTAATTACAAAAAGTTTCCCTCCTCATGTATTTAATTTCAATAAACTCTGTTTTTTCCCAAATAAACTATTTACATTGTTACACAAAGAATCTAAAGAATTACTTTAATCCTTTAATTAGTTGGGTTTAATGAAACTCTGAAAAGAAGTTCTTGGCTCAGGTGGTTCAGTCTAAACATGACTCACTCCTCCTCCTCACATTGTCAAAACCGTTCCTGCCTGTGTTTGTCGACGCTCCTTGTTTATAAAACTTAAGTCACACAAAGGGTTTTGTTGACAGAGTGGTTAGTTGTACATTAGCTCATCCAATAGCATTACATCTCTAAAAATACATTTAAAGACACATGAAAATCAAAGAAAATGTGCATTTTTGTGTAAATTTGTTTGAGGTTTCTTATGGATGGGGTGAATGTTGCTCCCTCACTGATAACATCATATGGTCACATCATATTTTCATCATATTTTTTGTATAAAGCTGCAGTTTATAATTCCAAGAAGTTTGTGTGACTGTTACAGAGATTAAAAGAATAGTTTACAAAAAATTAAAGCTGTCATTATTAACACACCCTCATGAAACTCAGAAAGAGAAATTACATACAGTTCCTTTTTCAAAGTGACCATGTCTCTCAAGCTCCAGTAAGCACAAAAATGTGCCATTAAAGTATTTTATGCAACAAGTGTGGTTCGTCTGAAGCCGTATGATAGCTTTGTGTGAGAAACAGAATGAAAGTTATTCACTGATAATCCTGTTAACCTGAATCACTGAATCAGTATGTTGTACTCAATAAATCATTCATTTGAGCTGAGGTTTATTTAATGAACCAGTTAATACTGTTTACAAATCAGACTTACATTATAGCTATCATATACTGCTTTTTTGGTGTTTTTCTGTCATTTTGGAAGCTTGACAGGTGTGGATGCTATGAACTGTTGGGGTTCCCACAGCTGAACAAATGAAATTCCCTGATTTTCCAGTCATTTGTGATTACTGAATAAAAAAAAATTTTTTTAACCAAAATTTAACCAAATTCTTTTAACCAGAATGCACTTACATACAGCAACTTATAGTCAATGAGAAGTGAGAACACTCTTTAAAATTCTAATTTTGTGTTAAAAAACAGGTTTAGAGCGACACAAGTAAATAATAACAGAATACTTTTTTTTTGGGTGAATTAGCTTAGGGCAAAGAGATCTGCACACTCATACACACACAAATTGTTAAGATTCTAAAGTTCTGTGAAAGAGCTTCACCCTAAAACCAGCTGAACTTGAGATCAGTAGGGCAACATGATATGAGCGTGTTCTTATGTGTTTAACAGCTGAAGCTCTTCAGAAAAAAACGCCTTGGGTCTTTCTGCCATTATGTGCATCAGCCTTTATTCTTGAAATAATATCTGGCTGGATAAGGGGGCCATGAAAGACCAAAGCACAGAATGCATTGTTCTGGCCATCAGAGAACAGGAAGTGAGGTGGTCAAAAGACAGTGAGAGGGACAGAAAAGAAGCAATGACATACAGAAAGGTCCTCTGTGACCTCAAGCCCATGGTGAACAATTAGACAGAAACTCATTCACACAAACAAACACATGGACAGGCTTTGTGTCCTGCAATACAACAGAGACATTATCCTAAGAGATGCTGAAAAGAGCAGTGTGGAGGACGAACACACACACACACACACAGAGGGAAGGTTCAAAGTTCATATCCATTTCTTAAAACTAGTGTTCTTGTATTTTTATTAGTAGCTTGTAGTGTAGCTAACTGCTAGCTTGTTTAAAGTTTAACTACTACAAATTATGAGTAGCTTGTAAGTTTACAAGCCACAGTTTCAAAGTAGTTTACTCATCACTAAAAAACTCTGTGACTGAGTAAAAGAACAGAGATATAATTGTATAATTACCCAACAGGTCATTTTGTGGCATCCACTCCACCAGCTTAGTATTATTGCCAAGATTGGAGGGAGGAACTCCAGAGAACCTGCAGTGAGATTAGACAGAGACGTTATGAGTAAAGTTCCTTAGAAACATAATCTAGGGCTTGTTCCTTATTTAAACCATTAAGTGCTTTGCTTGAAGATCAGGCAAGGGAGGTACACTGGGAAGGAAAGTGCATAAGAGACAGACAGAGAAGAATGAGACAGAGACCAAATGATTTGCATGCATACATTAGATTAATAACAAAGCTCACATTCAGAAGGCAAATAAAAGGCAAAAGTTGAAAGACAATTACTCTGAACTAAAAACCAGCAAGCACATCACCAAACTACGTGGCTTCTGTCTGAATTTATACAGAGAATTTCTCCATTAGTTACATTAATGCACATTTTTTTGTACACATGATTTCTTGATTCCCACAAAATTAAGTTAATCTGGATCAGATCTAGGCCGGTAACAAAGAAGTGGGTTCAAATCTCAAGAACTGATTCATAAGCTATCACATCTGAGCAAGGTATTTAGAGTTAACAAAAATGGCACCCACACCCATTTACTGATGTACTTTTGAATGAAACATAATATTCCATTAGGAATAAAATGCAGACTGAGAACTGTATTCATCCAGAACTGATCGGGTCAGGAAAGTGGCCATTCTATGACAAAATAAAGCCACACCTGAATGCAAGATTGTGGTTGATTGTGAATAGGATGAAATTTGAACCTCTATCCGCTGGGGGACAAAATTAATGGCTGAGATTTATCTTTATAAGAATCATAACCAAATTTCAAAGCTTTATTACCAAATCTATAATTATTTCCTAATATTGATGTGACCTGCATTAAATTAAATGCGTTTTAAAAGAAGTCTAAAATATTGTCACAGCTTTTTGGCTAAAGCATCACATTATTTTTCCTACCCACATATTAACAATTCAGAGACAGAGCAAGGTCAAAAAATTCTATCAAAATAAAGTGTGCTGCTGAATCATCCAAAATAACACCAGAATTATGCATTAAGCAAAGTAAACAGGGCCAGTTTGATTTTATGTTGACTTTAGGGGGATCGTCCTGTAATCAGGGTTCACTATGCATAAAAGAACCTGCTAAATGGTAAGCTGCCTAAACTAACAACACAACAATAGTCTTTTAGTGGAGATAATCTGAAGGCTTTGAAGCCTGGTTTGAGGTTTAGTAAAAAGCAGGATGTCTGCCCGCTCTGTCATTTGGAAATGCACACACACACGCACGCACACACACACACACACCACACACACACACACAGTGGTCACACACTGGAGGCCAGTATGATCAACACCTAATGACGAACATTCTACAGTTACTAAGAGACCAGACGCAGCGAGTGTGTCTAATTACCATCACTATACTGTATTTGCAGACTGGATGTGTTAGAAAGAAAAAGTTAATTGTCCATGTTTTGATTCTGTATTATGTATAAATATATACAGTACAGTATGAATAGGGGTATATTTTGGGTCTCAACAGTCTGTCGGTCTGTTTTTCTAGTGTGTGTGTGTGTGTGTGTGTGTGTTCTCTGAGGTGCCACTATTCCCCACAGTCTGCTCATTAGTAAAGTCTTGCCTTGGCACATCTGCATGAACACCAGAGAGCAACTGGCAATATATGACATGACTACAGGAGTCATGACAATATCACTGGCTAAGACAACAAAACATGTTGCTATTCATAAGCATGCAACTTCACTTAAGGAAAAAGAAGGGCAAAATAAATAACCTCATAATATATGAAAACTTTAAAGATAATAATGTAGCCATACATTGACAAAATGGACATTCACATTTTATTTATTAAATTAAATAATATGGAAATATAGGAAACTATTGAAGATGGAGATTCACAATATCTTTGAGTACAATGTTTGTGCATTACTGAGTGTCAAACCACACTGAGAGGAACAAACCACAGCATTCAATAATGACCAGAGTAATGGATTTACAACAAATCTCACTGGATCATAACTCTTGTTTTTAGTCCGATCATTGCTTTGTGTGATACCATTATTGCATTTTGAAGGAGGAAATGTCCTCTGCCTCCACCAGAGTAGACGCATGGGCACAGAAGGATCTCAGAGTCTCCAATATGGAGATACTGGAGGCCTTCTTTTTCAATATATATACATGGTCAGTGCATTGTGTTTTATATGGCTACAAATGCTCTCATAAAGATATAAGATGTCCCAGAAAATCAATTTCAGTGGGTAAATATTGGCCCAATTAAAAAAATTTAACTGCATATCTGAGTAAGTACATGGTGTACAATAACGTTTTAGGCATTATTTGTTTTAACAAAAACAGAAATCTATTTTTTAATTTTGTAATTGGAGGTCATTGGGAAGTTTTACCAAACAATTTAGGCAAATTAGCTTCAAAAAAGCTAAAAGTGTATAAAAGCTGTATTTTGAATCCCTTGTAATAGACGGTTTACTATCTTAATTACATCAACAGACTCTGTTCTTTTAGATAACTTTAGATAACGTTCTTTTAGATTATCACAACCCTAAGTGTACAACCCTAAGCGTCCACTGATTTGTATAGTACTTTTGACTCCATCCGGTGCAAACACTTCACAACTATACACAAACACAGAACACTTTAATCCCCAGAGTTGAATTCTTTGTTATGAAAAAAACAGAATGGAATTTGATTGGCTGGTGGTAAGATTAATGAAACACTATTCCAGGGAAAGATTGAATAAATGGCTGTACCTCCAGATGACCCTCTGAGGTAGACGGCTCAAGGCTCCTGCTAGTTTCTGAGCAATGTCATCTGAAAGATACTTCACTCCTGCACCAAACGACACCACCACAAATCCATGTTCATCTGTGTCCTTCACCCAGGCTTCAAACTCCTGTACACACACAGTTTAATCAAACACAACATTACATTACTGAATTTTACCGCTAAATTTGTCTCCTGACATTCTTACACCAGATAATCAAGAAACATTAATTGACCATTAAATATGTAAATCATAAATGAACGCAATCAAAAAGATTTTTTTACTGTAATATTTACTTATACCAAGAATTTTCATTTCTGTACATGGGGACCCACTGTTCTGCAGATAATAGGTCCAGCCCACGTCAAACAGTTCATTCAAAATGATTTGCTAGTTCATGTATCTGAGTATCTTAGGATAATGAGTCTCCAGGAGCAGAACTAAAAAGCCCCTAATGTATATAGCTGGACTTCAATTACAATATATATAATTGTCGATATATGAAGAGAAATTCTTTGAGTGATTATATTTATATAACAGCACTGGGACGTTTAATTGCTTGTATCATGTTTGTACAACACTGAGTGTGAAATAAGCCAGGGATTGGAAATGGAAAACCTGGAGCTAGAGCTCTGCATGTCTACTGGCTGACTCACAGCTGTGCTGATATTCAGCACAATGGCACTCTTGCTCATTATTTTGATATTATATGTATCCATCAAAGAACCACAGTATTAAAAAACACATAGCATTACTGTACGATGGTACCACTACAATACATTTTTATGTATTTATGTATTGCCATTAAACCCTCAATGAGTAAAAAAAATTATCATTATAATTTTATAATGTTCCAGCAATCTGTAAGGACATGATTTAAATTAAAAGGTATATTGATTTTGATGGTGCCAACTGTGGCTATTAAAGAACAATACACAGAACAAATGAAAATCTGTTAGCAACACACCAAAACAATTATTATATGAGGCTGTGCTGGTATAAACATACAAGAAAGTAACCAAAGAATGCAATTTAATATAGTATATGAGTATATAAGCATTCCATAGCATCTTCCCACATACACACATAATCTGACCAAGGCTTAAAGACACATCGCACCCTTATTCATTCTTATGTGAACAAGTGTAAACAACATTTTCGTTAAGTCTGTGAATCATATATTAAACAGATTTAAGGTGTGGACATTTAATACTTAGCTCATTTTAAACTAGTTTACCTTTGCCAGTGATAAACTGCATGTGTAGAACCTCAACTGCAAAAAACAGATTGCTCAAAACCTGTTTACCTACCTTGTAAACTACAGATTATAAAGTAACACAGGTAATCATCTAACGCTAAACCTTAACACAAAGTTGCTTTACTTTGTGTTAAGATTTTGTGTTAAGGTTATTTAATGGCAAACCTTAACACAAAGTTAGGCCTTAAGAAAGGATAGTGTATAGCTAATTTTACAGGCTCACTTCTCAATCAAACCAGATCAGCATTTATGTATTTTACCATTCAGTGTTTGGAAAACGTGAAATGTACTTTGTACCCTACATGTGGTTACCTAGCATGCAATTTAAGAAATGGCCTGGCATTGGCAATAATTCTAGCATGGCAAACCTAGCAAAAAGCTATGATGTCCCTTTGCTAGCATCGTAGTGCAATTGTTAGCGCAATAAATTCATAGAATTAATGGGATTTTGTGTTAGCCTTTTGTGTTAGCTATGTTAGTTTGTATTAGTGTTAGCCTTGGAATGAGTGGGGTGTTGTTTAAAAACTTCTTTTTTGCTGTCTGAAGGAGTCCAGCTGCAGCTGAACAGCCTGCATTGGCCTGGCACTGACTGTCCACCCCACACACTAGTCTCAGTGTCCTTCATACACGCCCAACAATGGGCACATTTACACACACCCTGCATTGACACATTTGCATTATGGCTCCAGGGCATACAATGAGAGCCTTTGGGCTCTTGGTATTCCAAAAGTGCAAGTCTAGATTCAGAACCCCCACTCCTATTCAGTGCACAGCTCCACAAAATCAGCCGCCTTCATAAGAACAGCCTTTGTGAGCATAATGTCCACAGATTTTGATATTATTGGGGGTGACTATGGAATGGCAAAGTTGATAATGGTCTGAGTATACTGGACATATATACATGTATATATGTAATATATATACATATATGTATATGTATTACATATATAAACATATATTAATGTAATGTTTATAGAGCTTATAGCTCATTTCCACCACATGTTGGATTGGTCAGTAAGCACCTTTCCACATTTTACGTGTGCATGAATCAATAAATCGCTCATCAGACTAAACCTATGTATATGATGGGTTTATAATGACCTTACCAAAATCCAGATTCAACAACTGATAAAATCTTTAAAGTCTAATGAATCTTTAAATTGGGTAAGGAGGGTATGTACTGTAAGTCACTTGTTGGTGGGAGTGGGTTGTGGTATTCTGGAGTTTGGCCAAATAGGCTGAAGATTTTTGGCATCCATGTAAATCCTGGCCAATCAAAACGAGGTTCTTGCGTCAGGCGACCCCTTATCAGTACATGGTGTCATTTACTGGCATTCATGAATTTTGCATCAAAAAGCACTGTGCATGCAAAACATTCACTGAAAGAACAACGGCACTCTTGGACAGAAATTGTGATTGTGGTTTGTTGGAGACAAACACATTGATTTTATTACATTTAAAGAACATTTTGAATGCAATAATAGTGTTTTTCTTACCTGTGGCAAGGGGCTGGGGGGTTTGGTGAGGATGCCCCCTACATAGACAACATGTGGGAGAGTGGGTCGTGGAAACTCCAGTGCCAAGTCAGTACACAGCATCCAAAGCCGACTGTTCTGAACCAGATCGTGCATAGACACCGACGGCTGGATGTTGTACTTCCTCATGATTCGATCGTATTTTGGTAACACCAGGAACTGTACACCAAATCTGGACACCAGGTACACTGCTGTGTTAGCTACCCGCTGCAGCAATGACATGTGGTCTGTTAGCAGCGAATTAAATTCTGGGACATAGGACAACGGTGCCGGCGCACCAACTTCCGCGGGGTACCAGAGTCCCGTGCTAAACACAGCATACTGCACACCCAGAATGTGAGCTATGACAAATCCACACATCTCATTGGGGTCAACGAGAAGAAGGTCAAAACGTTCCTGTTTTAGCTGCTCCATGACAGAAGCACTACCAACAACGGCATCACAGTTTTGAGAATAGTGGTCCAGGATGTCAAAAAGTTCCAGAGCTGTGAAGCGACCTGAGAAGATGTTGCGAACTTTTGATTGGAGGAAATCGTCGGCCGAGGTGCTGTTGAAGATTCCGGGGTAGCGCTGGAGTCTGTAGTGGTCGGATGGTGGGACCTCTCGGCCTTCAGAGACCAGGAAGACAGTATCATGGCCCTCAGCGTGGAGAGCAGAGGCGAGGGTTTTAAAAATATACAAGTGACTCTCAAACATAATGGGAGGAACCACAATGATCTTAGCTGCCCAGGAGAAACTTGTCGCTAAACACAACAGCAGTGTGGCAAGAAGGAAGAAAGACTTCATGACTGAAAAAGAAAAAAATTGTATTACTGTAACTCATATTCCAATAAAATGCGTTGAAAATAATAAAATACAAAAATGTAAATAGAAACAAATATGTTCTAAGATTTATCAAATTATCACTGTATGAGTTCTTAAAATGGAAAAAAAGATTCTAATGAATCTTGTAACCACTCAACTGATTCATTTGATTCATGATTCACGATTTATTTTCAGTGTATTTACAAAGCATTTGAACTTAAACACAATGAACAGCATATCTAAGGTTACTGATTTTCCCTACAGGACCTGGATGCACACTAAGTACTCTGTGCATGTCAGAGACAAATTGTTCATTAGTACTGAGGTTGCATGTGTGGCCCTATCACACTGTAGATGGTTTCCTCTGATACAATGAACAAAGTTCAGTGCACATTTTGCAAACATGCACGTACACACACAAATCCCTCTTATCTTTACACAGACCTTTTCCACCAAATGGCGTTGTTGTGATCTCAGACTTACAGAGACATTGGCTTTGTTCACACAGCACCCTATTACTGTTTGTTTTTCGATTTTTGGGACTGTTGCACTGTCACTCTAATCGTCTGTTGCCACAGTAATGACTTTCCAAGACCGATGCCAAGAGATTTCCTTCTATTGAACATTGGTTTAACTAATAGGCCGCATGGGACACAGTAAGTGTCAGTGGCTTTACTGTATTTGACATATTCATGCTGTGGTTGAAACCGCTCACTCGTTCAATCTTTCATTATTGAAAAGATTGTCATGCTAAAGTTTACACTGTAGTTTATCATACAGGGAAAAAATAAGCAAACTTACCTTGTTACTATAGCAACGATGTAGATACACAGATTTGACAAACAAATTAGATTTGAGTACAGTGTGAACAAAGCCTTAAAGTCCTACAATTAAAATATACATAAAAAGGGCTGTCACAGAAATTTAGAGGGCCTGAGTATGAGTAGGCTATACCATACAGGACTTTAGTGGGGCTTCTCTCAACCATCTGCCCCCCTCGACTGGTTCTCATAGGAAATGCTGCATACCTAAGCAATCCCACTCTTAATAACAAGTTATAAGTAGTCCCTAAGGCTTTTCTGTTCTACTGTCATCTTTAAGCTCTCTTTAGTCTCACACCCTAATTAAAGAACAACTTATACCAGGCCATGAGCCTGGGGATCCAATAAACAGGTGTTTGTCATTGTGGGAGGGGACAGTTTTGGAAGTGCAAATTAAGGTAAGACAATAGGCAAGAACAGAAAGATAGTGGGAAAGGATAAGGGCTTTTATTCTGCTCAGATAAAGGGTTTGTTAGGATAACAAGGCCCTGAGAGAGCGATTGCACATTGAGAGCATCCTTTCAAAATCTGCCTTCATTTGGTTATTCATCCAAATAAAGTTTGGCCCTTTTGCTCTTTTCTCAGATAGCTAAAACAACAGTTCTGCATGCAATAATCCTTTCTGAAAACAAAAGTCATGCCTGTGTCAGTAACAATACAATATATACATGTTCCAAACTATAAATCGCTCCTCTGTGTAAATAACACACAGGTGTTCACTTGGGGTTTAAATTCTAAATTCACTTGTTTTAATGAAGTCAGGCAATTGTCATTTCATTTATGAGACAAAATGTTTCAGTCCTCACAAGCCAGCTGTTGAGGTAAATTTCATAATTCACTTGCTTTTAAAAGACAGCTGTTGTTTCTAACATGACCCTTCTGCCATTTGGCTCTCTTAGTTTCAGGTGGGCTATCATTATTACAACTTTTTTATACAAGCCTGTTGACGGTTACCATGGTAACCCAACTGAAGTCAAGCTGTACCATAGCAACGTCATAGCTTGTGTTACTAATGGATGGTTCAGGTTTCCTTCTCGTCAGAAAGGAGAATCATTGGCTATTAAACACATGGAAATTTTTTAGATGAACAATACAATTAATCACTTTGCTGTATGTACAATTACATAAATAACGCAAATCTCCCAATAAAATTTAAAAATTGTTTTTAAATTTCAATACTGTTCCTAATGGGTGGATTAAATAAGTGTTAAAAATGTCTTAAACAATCTATAACTGTCAAACAACCAGGCTTTCAGAGAGGCAATCAGAGATTGGTTTCCATTTCTGTTCATATTACATTAAGAACAATAATGTAACACATTCTGTACATACAGCTTCCCAAAAGCAACACATACTTGACAGAAACACTGTATTTAACATTAAATCGAGGTGAAGTCGGATTAAAATGTTTAAACTCTAATTTTTTAGAAATCTGAAGGGTCATCTACACAAACAGGCACAGCTTGATGTCATCATGCGCTTTTTCATGCCTTCAAGACTTGGAAGAGGTCACATTTTAACACATGAGCATTGCAGTCAGGTGACATATTATGACCACTGTGATACATAATAAGGGCTAGTGAATACCCAAACAACCAAACACAGAACATCTATAAATGACTCACATGGCTCCAAAAATTCCCAGAACTTATAATAGTACAGTATATAGAATTTTATAACAAAAAAACATGAAACACTCATTAACACCCATATTCAGTCAAATACAGACAAACTCAACCTTTGTGTTAAATTAACCTTCATTCATTTCATCCAATGGTTGAGTTCGTTCATATTTCACCCAATCATGAGTTAAAACCACCCGGCACTTTTTAGAG